>PVJL010007315.1:0-79945 GCA_004026885.1 Lyroderma lyra | reverse complement strand
CTTTTTTCTTTTTGCTGTTTGGGCACTTTCTGCTACCTTATTTCCAAATTGTTGATTCGATCCTTTGTTTCATCCAGTCTACTCTTGATTCTCTCTAATGTAGTCTTCATTTCATTTGTATTCTTTACTGGTTCTCTTTTATGTTTTCTGTTTCCGTTTTTAATTTTCCAATCTCTTTGTTGAAGTTCTCCCTGAGATCATTGAGTATCGTTATAACCAGTGATTTTAACTCTCCGTCTGATAGATTGTATGCCTCCATTTTGTTTATTTCTTTTTCTGGAGCTTTGACCTGATCTTTCACTTGGGACATGTTTCTTTGTCTTCCCATTTTGGCTATCTTCCTGTGTTTGTTTCTGTGTATTAGGTAGAGCTGCCGTGTCTCCCAATCTTAGTAGATTGGCCTTAAGTAAATGTCTCATGGGGCCCAGTGGTGTAGTCTACCTGGTCACCTGAGCTGGGTGCTCCAGGTGTGTCCCTTGTGTATGTTGTATGTGCTTCCTGTTGTAGTTGAGCCTTGGTTGCCATTGGCATGTCAGTGGGAGGGACTGATCCTCAGGATGATTGATTGTGAGGATGAGATGAGACTACAGTGGAGGAGCTGTCATGCAGGGGCTGACTCTACAGAGTACGATTCACTTTAACAGGGCTCTTATGCCTGCCCAGTCTGCCCTTTGGGTGTGTCATTTGTGGAGGTAGTTGGATGGTGCTCTGGTGTGGTCCGAAGCTGACCACTTGGGTGTGTTGGTTCTGAAGCCTCTTGAGAGGTGCTCTGGTGCAGGCCAAGGTCAACCGCTGCCGTGCCCTGCCTGGAGTCACTTGGTATGAGTTACAAAGTGATCTACAGATGGTTCCCACTATGTTGGGCTTGGAGGTGCCTGGGAGAGGCTTAGCTGCAAACTGAAGCAAGCTGCTTCTATTGCTGGGCTTGGGGCTGCTTATCAAGAGGTACAGGGCAAGCTGAGGCCAGATGCTGCTTGTTTGGGTTCTGTAAATCTTGGAGAGACTTTAGGAAAGTCTGCAGCATGAGCCAAGACAGACCATTTGTATGGAAAAGCCGCTGGAAGCAGCTTGGGTGGACCTGCAAATTGGGTAGGGCAGGGTCTCAGGCCTGGGAAAACAATGTTAACCACGTTGATGGAGACTCAAGCAGGGTGCCCTGCCTGTGTGTGCAGGTTGGGTTAGAGGAGGGCCTAATAAAGGACTTCGTCTTTGGGAAGCTGCCCCTCCAGCCCTTGTCCCAAAGTCAGCCAATCCAGTTCTTCCCCACATGTCCTTGGCACCCCTCAAGGTGCCACCCCACCGCTGAAGCTCAGAGCTAGTGAGTCTGCCAGCAAATAAGTCAGTGCATGGAACGCCTAGTTTTTACGGCCAAAAGTTGTGGGGACTTCGCTTTCTAGCACTAGAACCCTGGCCCGGGGATCATGATGTGGAGCTGGGACCCCCTCCCTTCTCGGGGGCACATCTGCAGCCAACATGTCCTTCCCAATATTTAACTGTCATACATGGATGTGGGACCACCTTGTTCAGTGTTTCTGCCCCTTTTACCAGTCTCAAGGTGGTTTCTTCCTTATATCCATAGTTGTAGGCCTTCTGTTCAGCTAGATTTTAGGCAGTTCTCAATGATGGCTGTTCTGTAGTTTAGTTGTAATTTTGAAGTGGCCTTGGGAGCAGGTGAGCACAGCGCTTACCTTCTCCAGCATCCTAACCGGAAACCAGAAACTACTTTTTACCTGCATGGCAGAGAAGACTTAGGGTCCCTGGCACCTTTGGTCTCAGGAATGTCCCTTGTCTACTAGATAGCATTTGTCCTGCTAGCATTTGCCACTGGCATCTGCATGGCCTGACTCTCATTCAGCCTAGGCCCAGGCGCAGAGGTTGGCTTGGGACTCTGGCATCTAGTCAAGTACACACCAGTGTCAGCAGGCCAGGTAGTCAGGTCAGAGCTTATCACCTTCTGGTCTCTGGTGGGGAGCAGGGGGGCGACAACTCCAGAAGCACCTGAGACATATGAGGAAAGAACAAGTTGTGTGGCCTTGGGGTGAGGGCATAGGGATGTGAAGCCTATAGGAGGGTGCCATCTTTTCTTTCTGTGCCCAAGTCTTCTGATTCCCAATCCTGTTTTTTTGTTTTTTTGGTTTTTTTTTGTTTTTGTTTTCTGTTATTCTTATACAATACAGCCAGATTCCCTTTCTTAATGTTTGGGGGTAATTGCATCTCTTACCTTCTGAAAAACTTTACAGTGAATCTTATATGCAGTTGTATTGACATACCAGACCTAGATATAGTGACATAAAAGCCTCTCAGCTTATACCTGGTTTGATGAACTCAGTCTGGCTGAGTTTGGGAGCAGGGAGGCAATTTCATGTTAAAGATGCATGGTTTGGTGCTGAGATTCAAAGGCCAAAGTCTAAAGGGACATGAAGACTCAGGAAGGTGTGACCCTGAGCGGGGCGGGGTATGGGGGTGGCGCGGGGTGGGGGGGTGAGGTGGCGGCGGGGGGGGGCAGGGGAGCAGCAGGGAAGAAGTGTGAAGACATTTCTTAATCTGTTTAGAAGACAGATTAAAGAAGATTTTTGAAGTGAGAAAAGGGAGCGGAATGATGTTTATTGAGGACCCACTTATGTCCTAGATATTGAACTAGTAGATCCCACCTAATCGTATTTGAAGTCAGCTTTTAGCACTTGGTCAACGTAAGATTGCGGCTTTTAAGAATTGTCAACCTAGAAAGCCTTATTCAAGGTCAGAGTAAGTAAAATCCTGGAACTGAAATTTAGGGTTTGAGAAATGGAGGAGAGCAGCATTGACTGACATCATTTCTGTTCTTATCAGTCAGTTTAGATGGAAATGTTTTTAGTGGAAATAGGCTAAATAAGGAAGCAGAAGGAGAAACTACTTCAGATCAGCAACCATTCATTAGGCCCCTTGTAGGACCAGCTGCATACAGACATACAAATCCTCCCCTCAAGGAACTTGGAACTGGAATCATCAGAAGACTCACTCAGCCCCATGGGTGGCACCCGAGCTGCGAAAACTCAAGCAGCTGGAGCTCCTCATCTCTATCCGTCTCACTCCACCCCCCCATCCCCCCACCCCTGCATTATCACTCCCTGTGGTCCCTCCAGCAGGTGGCTTTCTTATCAGGTGGCTGAAAAGCCAGTGCCCTTAGAGAGACGGACAGAGGTTGCATGGCCTTTATCTAACCTAGTCTTGGAAGTCAAGCCCTCACAGAGGTCACCTTGCAGTAGTTATGGGGACCATCTGGTTCAAGGAGAGGAATATCAAACAGTTTGCACACTTGTTTGGAAATCCACACAGTCATACAGAGAAACTTGGATTTTGTGCTGTAGGGCAGATTTTCCCAGACTTAGTTCGTTGTTTATCATCTTCACAATATTATCATGGCCTCTTACTACCCGAATATGATGTTTAAATCAGTTCACTTTTGAACTTGTTTATTTTAAAAGGAAATGTTATCTCACTTTCTTAAAGTGGAGAGTCAGTATTATTTGCTCTACACAGAAGATAACTTTTGAAGTAAATACAATGAAAAGAAAAAAGTATTTTTAATATTTTAGCCAGGTAATGCTGCCTATGAAAGTCTTCCCTCTTAAGAGATTGTCAAGTGTTAAAGACAGCAGCAAATAGAAACTTCCTTCTTAATAAAGTGAGAATGAAAGAATTAAAAAAACGAACGACTCAGTTACCTTGTGATTTCATGCCATTTAATTCAATGTAATATGATGCTGAGTGCTGGCCATGCAGTCCCGTACCACATTTTGGGAAGCACTGCTGTGGGCAATGGAGGTGCTAAAAGCATGTAAGCACTGCAGTGATACACTTAATTTTGCAAGATCACTTTGGCTGAAGTATGGAGAGCAGATTTAAAGAAAGTGAAAGTAGGAACAAGGAGAGTATTATAGTAAGTCGAACAGAAGTCAAATATGAGTTAAAGAGTGGCAGGGGAATAGAGGAGGTGAAGATGAGATATCACGGAGGTAGAATTTGCAGGACTTGGTGATTGATTGAACCAGAGTAAGGAGAAGGAAAAGAAAAGTCAAGGACGAGTTGTATAAACTTAGGTGACTTTGTGGGGAAAGTACAGGAGGGGAATGTGTTTTATTAGGGGTGGAGTAGGAAATGCTGAGTTCAGTTTTAACATTCCTTTTTCTTAAGTTTTTAAATATGAATTCATTACCACTTTATGGATTTGTCTGATTATTCCCTTGGGGTATTGCTTAGATTCTTCCTCTCTCCCTTGTATTTTTTGTAAACTGTAAATTAGATATAGAGGCTTGAGTAATTTTTAGGTTAAGCATTTTTTTTGGAGGGGAACCCCTTTATAAGTGATGTAGCAGACCAGAGGCACATAGTATCTAGTTTTCCCAATATTATCGATGTTAAATTTGGTCACTACGTAAGTAGGGCCAGCCAAATTTTTCCATTGTAAAATTATAGTTTATTTTATTACTAGCAGATATTATGTAGGTGACTTTTGGCAGGCTTCCCTTCAGTCTTTTACTTAAGTGCTTTCATTTTTTAAACTTTTTATTATGGAAAATGTCAAATATAACACAGAAGCAGAGAGGATAGAAGATGAACACCCATCTATGTATCATACAGTTGCAATTATTATCAACACATGAACTAGCTTGTTTTTTCTCTGTCTTTGTCCACTACCTCACCTTCTTTTCCACTGCATTTTTGGAAGCAAATTCTAGGCATCATACCATTGTATCCGTAACTACTTCGGACTGTATCTCTAAACGACCTTTCAGACATGTTGTAGATGTGTTGATGCCTGACCAGCAATTTTTAGTTGCCCTCTGGAAGGAACGGAGCTACTGATGATTGAATCAATTACAGCAGGAGGAGAAAGGGGCTAGGGACTTGAGGGTGCGATGGATCCTGGATCCTGGAACGACAAAAGGTTCCTGTGTAAACTAGGAAAAAGGAGGAGGACTCAAGGGACGAGAGACCTAGCCATGTGGTCAGGGAATAGGATTTTGGGGGACAAGATTGAGATGTGTCATCTCAGGCAGTAACAACGATCAAGGTTTGTCCATAGGTATGGGTGACAAAAGTAACACTGAATTCAAGGAATAATTAATCATGAGATAAGGATTTGGGGTGGATTCATCCACGTAGGTTTTGAAATTGCGAAGGTAAAGAGAGAGCTGTCAGGGACAGCCTGGTGTATGTTAGGCAGGAGACGGTTCATGTACCTGTGAGAAGTCTAAAGCTGTGAGGTAATTGCTTTACAGTAGAGCAGTAGCACCTTGGAATATGTGTGAAGCACAGTCAGTGGTGGGAGAAGGCAAGGTAAACAAATACAAAGCATTTTAAAGAGCTTTGAAGTCGGCTGTGCTCTAGTAAACATTGCTGTCCACTGGTTGGGGTGGGAGGAAACTAATGGGGTAGGGGATTCCTACTGGACAGGAAAAGAAATGCAACATGTGGATGGAATTGAAGCAGGAACCCTCTAGAAGAGACACACCTGATCACCTAAGTAGGGCTGGTATTACAGGAATTGGCCAGTGATTCTTTGCTCAAGGGAGTAGCTGCTGAAGTCTTTTTGGTTGAGGTTCTTTTTGCTAGCCAATCTTTGTGAAGATTTGTGTTGCATTCCTTACACTTTGCTTACAGGTTTGGGGTAGGGGCAGGTAGAGGGGGTCCCTGTGCCAGGATAAAGCCTGGTCCAGAGAACTCCTATCATTTTCTTGCCGCTGCTGACCACTTGCCTCTTAAACTTCTAGAAAGCCATTGATGCCTTGGGGCTAGAGGTGGAATGTCCCCTTTTGTGACCTTGACTATTCTTAACTTTGTCTCTAAAATACCAGGGGAGGCATATATATCTCTCCTGGGTCATAGTTGTCAAAGTTATAGGAAAGAAGCACTTTGTACGTTTCAAAGTTTTAAAGAACTTTGAACTAAAGTCACGGACTGTGGGTGAACCAGAAATGAAAACATGAAATGATAATTTCACCTCCCAAGATACTTCTTGAGATAATACTTTCAGTTAGGATCATCACTGAAGGAGAAGAGTTTAAAGGGGAGTTGAGAGAAAAGACAGCCTACTTGGCTTTGCACCAGCATCTTCTTGATTCTGAAGCAAACAGAATCTGTGCCCAGTGGAGTCTAGAAGTGGGATGATTTCTCACTATCTTGCCAAACACCTGTTTTGAAGGGCATGACTGACCCACACGCTTACGTGGTTTTATGAGTTTTAATGTTGGGAGAATAGTGTTTCTGTTAGGCAGTATTTGGAGTTAATTTCCTGCTGACTTCGCTGGCGTGCATGTGTGCGTGCGTGTAAGCAGAAACCTCACCTGTGCTTTATGCATCTCTTCATGGAAGGTAATGAAAGTTATTTACATGTGAATAATAACTTACAGCATATAAACTTTTTGCAGATATTATTTCATTGGTTTTATATTCTACCTTTTCAGAAGAGGAACTGAGGTCACTGGCTACAGAAGACATAATAGACAGTACATTACTGTACTTAGTGGAAGGAGTAGGAACTTCAAAGTCAGACCTAGTTTGAATTCTGGCTTCTTTTTCTAGCTGTATAACCTTGGGTTTTAGTTTTCTCATTTGATAAAATAGCATTGATAGCATTTACCTCATAGGATAGAGTATTAAATGATTAACGTAATTAACACTTTGGGACAATGCTTGGCCCACAGTAAATACTGGTAAAGGGAGGCCTTAATCATGCTAATAGCATAGAAGCAGGTCATCCACACCAAAGAAAAAAGCAAATGTCGTAATCTACTTAATTAATATGGTTTCTATGAATGGCATTGGGTTTAGACTCCTTGATAGTCGAAGAAACAGACCTGGTATCTTACCTTTAGGAAAGAAGAAACACTATTTTCTCAAGACAAACAAAATTTGTTTTTTAGTTCTATATTTTAATGACATTTCTCATGTGGATATCTTTGTTGGAGATGTTGCATGACATAATAGATAGTAATCTTTACCATTTTTAAAATTGAGAGTTGTATTTTATTTTATTCTTGTTTTTACAACCATAAGGACATTTCTTTGCTTATGCGAATTTGATTTTCTATAGCTCTTTTATGATGACTGCTAATAAAATACAAACATACTTTATTACATGAAATTGTACTCAGTGAAAACCACCCTGTAAGGAGCTGAGTTAATGGTATATCAACTTTCCATTGATCTAACTGATAGAAAAATGGAGCTCAAAATACCCAGGAGCATGGATACTCATCACACCTCGTAGATGGTTTTCTTTAAAATATCGCTTTGTTTTTAGTTGGGATTTTGTAAGACCTGGACACCAATCGTTTCGGAAATCCTGAGTTCTATATTCTTTACTCTGTATTCTGTATTTCCAACTGAAAGCAGATCTGTAGACTTTGGAAAATAAACGGAAATGTTGACATTTTACTAGAAAGTTAGAGCTGTGCGACTTGTGGTCTTGCCTGTATTAAAAAACGTTATGTATTTTGTTTAATCTTTATAATAGCCCTGGGAGGAAGGGGACTGACCAAAAGTTGAATTCCCTCTGAAGTACGCAGTGTTGGACTTTTCCTCCATTTACAAATGGGAGGCTGAGGCCGACTCATTGTTGAGAGATCCTGTGAACAGCCCATTGCTTCCCCTCCTTCTCTTCTCCTGCATCTCTTGGGTCATAAATGCCAGACAGGGATTGCCCTTTGCTTTATCTGTGTCACTGTTTCTGATCTGGAGATGACCATCTTCACTTTTTGATAACACCAGCCCTGGGCAGTTGCTGAATGATGCTCACATCACGAACAAATCATGGGATTATGGTGACCAGGGAGAGATCCTAGTTGGGAGTAGGTGACTTTTTCCGGAAGATGAAAAACAGCAACACGGCAGGCAGGTGACTCTTCAAAATGCAGAAGGGTCCCTTGCTCTCTGTCCTCATCCTTGTTGGTCAGAGTCAGGTAGAATGGGGAATTTGAGCATTTGCATGTGTGTGTGCTTTTATGCTCTTTTCCTCTTGGCAGCAGTGATCTTAGAAAACAGGAAAAACTGCTATAATTACAATTAGTGTTTAATGTAAAGAAAAACTGATGGTGGTTTTTCACTGACATAGGGCGAATTCAGGCTTTGTGGTCTGGGAACGAAGCTGACTGTGAATGCAGGCAGCTGGCTCCTTGGATGAGATCCACAATCTGAAAGTACAAAGAGTGACTTAAGTTTCAGATGATGTACCTTCTTATGCTTTCTTAACAACTCCTCAGACCTATGGGGGCTTGTGAAATAGGAGATGCCATCCCCAGAAGGAAGATATACATGCCAAGAGAACATCTATGCTGGTTCATAGATGCCACACTGCCAATACTTTCTTGATTGGTTTTAGGTCTTAGATGTTTCACATTTGCCTAAATGAAGACTGGCTTGTGATTACCACCTTGCTTTGTCAGCCCCATTTTCTCACTCTGTTCCTTGAGCTTCCCTAGCATTATCTCACTAATTCTAGAAAAAGAGAATTGCTGGTTGTGCAGAGGAGACAAAGGCCATGGCTTTGGTTGCTGCAGTCACCCTCCTCACCACAGATATTTCAGTCATGACTGGCATTTCCTTAGGGCTTCTGAAAGTGTATGAAGGGTGGGGGTGGGGGTGAGGAGAGAGTTAAATAGAAGGAGATAGGCTGGGCTGAAAAATCCATTCCTCCATGGGAGACCTCTAAAAAAATAATAATAATCCATTCCCCTGGGGGCTGTTCTTATGATAGACTTTATACCAGGAAACTTAAACAAGAGTCTATGTTCTGTCATTCAAACTACATCAAAAGAAGCTGGTCTACCTGGCAGGTTCAGAATGTGTAATGGAGTATAAATTATTATTAATATTCTGTGTGGAATTTGGGAACTGTGTAGTTCTCTCTGACCCATGCTCTCTGCCCTTTAATCATGGACAGTTATCCCCAACTGACCTCCTACCTCTTGCCTCCTTCACCTTATTACTGAACATTATCACCCTGGGTCAGTGGTTCCCAACCTTTTTCCACTTGTGCACCCCTTTAACACCCATTTCTACAAATTGTACCCTTTGTTTTAAAAACTGTTTCTAAATACCGACACTTTTGTTCAGTGCTTATCTTAATGTGAAATAGTGGAAATGAGGTAATAAATTTGGAAAGAAAAATTACTACACTAAAAGTACAAACCACAGATTTAAGTTTACAATATACATAGCACAGATAAAGGTGGTGCAGTGGCTGAGGCTTCGGTGCTGTCAGCGCTGTGGCCTGGGTTCGATTCCCAGCCAGGGAGCTACTCACATACAAAAAAAAAAAAAAAAAAAATATTGATAATGTTGATCAAGTATTTAACAAACTTTTAATTTATTATTATTAATAATATTTATTTGTGTTATCTGGAAAGTCTGTAATAATTGTTACACAGATCACTAGCCGACTGAAACATTGTTAATGTGATCCTTGAGTCTGCTTTGATGCACTTAGTTTCTTAAAATCAAGCTCAAAAGATGCAAGCTACAGTCTTAAATCCAGACTTGCATTAAGCTTGTTGTGTTACTTGTTATGAAGGTGTAAGAAGAAAAAGCTCTCTCCATTAGTTCAGTATTAGTCAATGGCAAGAGGTATTTGAGTGCCTTCTCACTGAGCTGTTCGTATCCCTCACTGACATCTACCCAGAAGGTGATAAGATGCTTTCTTTTAAAATTAGAATTTAAAGAGAAATCAGTTGAAAGTTCAATTAACTGCCCTTTTTCATTGATTGATAATACAGCTTCTTTGAAGAATTCTTTGTTGAAGGGATCTGCACTCCAGTTGTCTTCTTTTCCACATTGAGGAAGGTTCTTATAAAAAGACACTTTAAGACCTTCCAAGTGACTTACAATATTCTCTTTCACATTTTGGAACAGGTGCAAGTCATACTCAGATAAGTTGTGCAGAGGTTTTTGTTTTTTGGTTGTTTTTTTTTTTGCTTTTTGGTATGTGGGTAGCTCCCTGACTGGGAATCGAACCCAGGCCGCAGCGCTGACAGAACCAGTGCTGAAGCCTTAAGCCACTACACCATCAGGGAACTCCAAAATTTACAATTTTTACAGCCTCATCAAGAACATCTTTCAGTTCACTAGGAAGAGGCTTGGATGCGAGACTTTGTCTATGAACACGGCAGTGACTCTATGGTACATGGGGAGTTACTTCTTTAATTTGGCCTAAAAAAACAACCTGTTTGCCTTTGTCAGTGCATACACCACAACAGTTTGACCAACTAATGTCCTTTTCAATGAAATAACCATTGACTATATTAAAAATACCTTTACTTGTGGTATGCTCATTCAGTGGGTAACAAAGCAACAACAGGTTTTCCTCAATTTCATTTCCTACCAAGTACCTCATGTTGATGAGCGAAATAGATACATTAGCAACATCTACACTTTCATCAGCCTGGGTGGAAAAGAACTTACACTTTCTAATTTTATCTACTACTACAGCTTTAACATCGTAGGACATTTCCTGAATTTGTCGAGACAGTGTATTGTTTGAAAAAGAGATAGTATTAACTTTGCAGACATCTTCTTCCCCAAACATAAAAAAAACAGTATCCTTAATACAAGCAGAAATAAATCTTCAGCAATAGTTTGGTTTTTACCACATTTATCTATGTGATGAGCAATATGGTAATGAAGCCTCAACTGTATTCTCAGTGTCTATCTTTCCTGACATCATGTATGAAGAGACAGTTGGACACTTTTCTAAGTGCCGAAAATAATGTATTTCTTTGTTTTTATGGATAGGATGTTTAGTTTCTAAGTGTGGCATGAGTAGAGAGGGTTTCATGTAACTGTTACATAATATTTTCCCACACACAACACACAAAAGCTTAGGACAGTCATCATCCCCTATGAATGAAAACCCTATTTAATCTACTCTTCAGAGTATTTCCTTTTCTTCTCTGTAGTATCTGAGGCCGCACCTTTTTACTGTCTCCCAATGTGGGTGTACTCATAGCTCTGCACACATGTTGAGAAGTGCTTGGTGACAGGTATAATCCACACCAAGATTTGATTTTTTAACTATTTCTGTTTTCAACCACTGACCCATAACTGACATGTTTAAAAATCACTGACAATAATAACTGAAACTATGTTAAACATGAAATAAACTGCTTGAATCACGATTAAAGACAATGCACTTACTTTTACTCAGTCAGTAACTTAACTGATCAGTCTGGCTACAGATATATTTATATGTTTGGGAAAGTTCTAGAAATGTCACAAATGGATTGTTCTGAAACTGCATAATGATTGGTAGCAGAGCGGTTTGGGGGAAGGGTTCATAGTCACGCCCTCACCCATCATCATTTGATAATGTGATCTAATTTTGAAGTGTCCCCATTAACAGTGATTTAAACTTAACATTTATTGTTCCATAACTAATGTTTTGCATTTTTCACTTGTTTTTTTGTTTTTCACCATTACTGATTATTTTTCAGATACCCCTGAATGGTCCGCATGTACCCCTGGGGGTATGTGTGCCTTTGCTTGGGAACTGATGCCCTAGGTGAAACCCTCTAAGCCCTGCTCTTTTATTTTTGTAGAGCTTTTGTTACAGTTCTGCCTACAACATGTTTTTTCTGCCAACTTCTTGCATTATTCCCTACATAAAACCCTATTGCTATTGGCAAATGAACTTGCCCTATTTCCTGTTTCTGTTCTTTTGTGCAAAATTAACTGACTTTATTGATTTTTTTTAATAATAAAATAACTACATGCTCATTTCAGAATATTTGTACATAGAAAAATATTAGGAAGAAAGTATCACATATTATTTTTCTACCAGAGATAGCACAAGTACTGTTAAGTTTTTGGTATATATTCTTTTGGATCTTTTTTCAAATATGTTTTTAGATATGCTTTTAAAAAATACAAACAACATTGTTTTATAAGTTACTTTTTTGATTAATGCATGTATAGTACATATAAATCTGCTTTGTAGTGTTTAATGCTGCATAGAATTCAGTTTTATGGATCAATCATTTAATTATTCTGATGATGGACTTTTTGGGTCTCATTTTGTTATTAAAAACTATGTGGTGGAAAACATCTATATATCTATACATTTATCTTTAATTGTATGAGTGTAACTTCAGGATAAATTTTTAGAAATGGAATTGATGGATGAAAAGGTGTGTAATGTAGTATATTTAATAATATCTTTAAAATTTCAAGTATATGGAAAAGGAAAAAAAATGAGGTCATAAAAACCTATGTACCCATCAGCCATATTTAATCAATGTTAACATTTTACCATATTTGCTTTAGAGCTCTTATTTAAAAAAAAATTTTTTTTTTTGGTTGGTTCACTGAGCAGGGATCCAGCCCAGGCCACTGCGGTGGGAGCACCGAAGCCAAGCCACTACACCACCAGGGAACCCCCCTAAAATTTTTTAATATGACAGATATGACTATTTTCTTTCTGAAATTGATATGCCTTATTACCATATATATCTTATTGTATCATTTTGTGTGTGTGTATATATATATATGTGTCCATAACTAATGTACAGTATTGTGTTTTAAAGTTTCATACACATGACACTATTCCTGCATGCAGCCTTTTGCCGCTTGATTTGTTTCACTCGATGACATTTTTGAAAACTATGCATATGTTAAACCATTAATTTAATTGGTGTGTGGTATGCCATCGATGGTAACTGAGAGATGGTTAAAGTATTTCTACTTTTTGGGCATTACAAACAGTGCTGTGATTAACATCCTTGCGCAGGAATGTGCAAGAGTTTATGTACACTAGGTCCCTGTAGTGGGGTGAGTGTTCTCTGGCTTTACTAAGTCCTACCGGACTGGTCCCTGTAGTGGTTGTATGTATGAGTTTATCAGCAATATATATGGTTTTTCATTTCCCGAATTTTTGCTAATACTTGGAGATTCCACACTTCTCAATATTTTCCAATATGATGAATCTGAAATAATACCTCATTGCTTTCATTTGCATTGGCCTGATATATCAGGGAGAGTGAGCATTGTTTCATATGTGATTGATTATTTCGGTTTCCTTGTCTTTGAATCATCTGTTCATATCTTTTGCCTGTTTTTCAGTTGGGTTTTCTTTTTCCTATTGATTTTCAATAGGAAGTGAGAGAGAGAGAGAGAGAGAGAGAGAGAGAGAGTGTGTGTGTGTGTGTGTGTGTGTATTATTCCTAAATTGTCCTCCAGAAAAGTTGTGGTTTGTAGTACTTCCACTAGTATGTGAGAATGCCCCATTTGCCATGCCCTGCCTGACTCTGGGAATAGTTTTATCATCTTGCCTGACCTGATAGACAAAAAGAGGTATTCTCCCTTGTTTTTTCCCTTTTTCTTGAGTCTTCTCACCTCTTTATTATGGTTGGAACCTGGCTTTCCCATGAAGATCTTGCTTCCCTGTGACCCAACCCCATCTAATGAAGCAATTTCACCTCCTCCCCCTGACTTAAACTCCCTGAGCTTGTTGCTAGCCCTGCCTGGCAACCTTTCCCATTTGAAACCAGTCTCTCCCTTCACATGTATCTCCTCCTCTCATTGTTGATGCTGATTCCCTCTTGCCTTACATGTTAATTGCTTACAACCTTCTTCATATGTTCCCTTTCTAGCATGATTACAGCTCGAGAATTTATACTGAGAATCTTTCAGTGCTCTGGTCTCACAGACCTTCAATCTTTTCAACTCTAAAGACTTCATCTTCATTTCTCTTTAAGGTACTCATAGCATGGTCATACCTTTGGCCTTACCACTTGGAGCTGTTCCATTTTCAGGATCCTAAACTTTGAAATTCCCTTCTCTCCCCAGTCCCTTGACTGTTGACACCTCCTGCTCCTTCACAGTCTGATCCAGACAGCTGGTTCCCTGGGCTTTCTCTGCTTGGGTACCCTCTTAGCTGCTCTCAGGACTGCCTACTGAGTGTCTGTTCTGCCCGAACCTTAAAGACAAAAGAACTCCAGTTAGGTATTTAATTACCCAAGTTCTCTCTCCCTTTCTTGTTCTTCCTGTGATCTTCAATCCTGGAGGACTACATGATCAAAGTTGTGTGCTACAGCCCCAAATTTGTGAGTACTGCTTAATCTTTCAGAAGCATAGTTCCTGACCTATTATTCGTTTATCAGAATATTTCTATGATTTCTCAGAGAAAAGATAAGATCCTTAATTTGCCTTTCAAAGGCCTCCAAGATCTGATATTTTTCTGTCTTTCCAACTCTCCTTCTCCCGGGTCTGCTTCCAGTTAAACGCCCATCAGACTGAGCATCTTGCTGTTCTCCATGTTTTTCTACTTTCCTGCATCTAAGACTCTGTTCATGGAGTTCAGTCTGCCCAGGATTGCCCTTTATTCTTTTGCCATTTGATCTTGCAGGCCCAGAGCAAGGGCCACCCTCTCCATGAAACCTTCCTGCTGCTTCAGTTGGAAGTATTTCCTCTCTACTTAAGACATAGCATTTCAGCTCTCTAATGGTATCTCTTTAATGATGCTTAAAATAGTCGTCCTGGTATTTGTTATATTTATGTGTGTATTGTGTCTCCCTTACAGAATGTAAGCTCTTTGAGGATGCCCCCATGCCTGATGCATTTTGGTATCGCAACCAACACTAAGTGCATTAGTTTACATATGGTTGATGTTCAGTTCATGTTTGTTGAATGCGTGCGTGATCACATTTGTGAATGGGCAGAGGAGACTGTACTTAGAATTGTATACCCTTTCTGCTCTAGTGAGTAAAGAATCAGACTTAGTTTGACCTGGCCTCGCAGTGTAGACCAAGCTCCTGACCCACGTTCCAGCTTGTAGAGCTTGAAGCTTGTCATATTGTGGGAGCAAGAACCTTGAGTACCTAGAGGTCCATCAGGATGTTTCCAGGTTCAGGGAGCTAGGCTGGCTGTGTTCTGTGCAGGTAGGGGAGATGATTTTTAAGGTAGTAGGGGAAGAGCAAACACGGACAATGCTCTTGGCAGAGGTAGGAGCAGAGGGACTGGAGACACTGGTGACTCTGAAGTGAGGGGTTTATTTTCATCACATCAGACCAATCTCCTCCTTCCTTACCTCCCAGGGCTGAGCTTCAGTTGGATATAGGAAAACACTGTGGACATGATAATTGCTACTCTTCTTGCCCTGGGACCTTGAGTCATAGTGTAACTCTTCATCTCAAACAGCCTCCTGTCTCACTCTGTCAAGCTACTTACTGTTTGTCTTGAAGGTCTAGCTCCCATCTCCTCTCCCACAGAAATCCTGTTATGAGTTACTCCAGCCCCTCCACCCTCCAACCATTATACTTCAGAGTACTTTTAGCCTGAGTCTCACATTTGAATTGTATCCTGTTGTGTCTCATTTCCCTAAGTTAGTCTGTGAGCTCCTTGAGTGCAAGAATCACATCTCATGTTTTGTTCTCTGCTAAAAAGAGAGTGGTGATCAGTAACTACTATTGATTTTATTGAGGAGCCTGATACTAGAACTCAAAAGATTATCAGTAGCAAAATAATTGAAGGAGGGAAAGGACAAGAAGGTAAAACTTAACTTTGGGCCGGTTCTCTAGAATTTGGGTCTGGGAAGGCAATGTTTGTTCATCTTTACAGTCTCCTAGTGTACGGGGAGGAGGGGTGGGTTTTCTGAATTTTAGCTTTTGAAGTTCTGCCTTCCAACAGTAGTCAGCACTGGGACAGGTGAGGGAATGAAGTGTTCAGGGTGTGACTTCCGGGGAAGAAGAGGGAGGGCTGGTGCCTAGGGCCAACACAGCCCTGACTGTGCCCATCCCCCTAGTACATGGCGCTGTAGGCACACATGAGGTATTGGAGCTTGACGCATCCCTTACCATCCTCTTCCCTGAGCTGGAAGCAGGAGAGGGAGCCGTGAGCCAGTTGGCCAACTTGCCTTTTCTTTCTTAAAGTGCTTTATTTCTGTTGCTAACAACAGACACGGGCAGTGTAAATAAAACACGGACACACAGGCACATAGACACGTATGCAGAGACTGAAAATTTGAGTTGTCAGGGGGTGAGAGAGGGGCTGAAGTAGAAGGGGACTGAACATGTGTAGTCCTCCCAGGGTCTAAAAGGTATGTATCTAAGATCACATCTGGAGCACCTCTTCTGTTTCTGGTTTGGGGGGAAAGGAACTGCATTAATATGATAGTTGTATGATATGTGACGGTGACTGCGTTTGTTAATCACCGTAGGAGATGAGGGATCGAGGTTCATGAGAATAGGTTACCAATTTTTAGAATTTCAGAGGCATGCAAGATTATGCCTGTAATAATACCAACTGACTCACATTCTGATAACCTTCCTTGAATAGGAGAGAGAGAAACAGAGTTATTACTATTAGGGTTTGAGAATTGCATATTACCCTCGAGAGGCCCGAGGGAGTCACATCCCATGTGACCTCTATTGTCTGTGCAGTCCTAGTGGCACAAAGTCCAGGAACTGCCGAGGGAGGCGTTGGTCATCTTCTCTTCGTTCTCAGGCTTTCGAGCAGGCATGTGGGGTTCTGTGCCTGGTCATTAGGAGGCGTAGTTGACTAGGGCTATTATTGAATGGGCTTGGACCTGGCCTGGTGATGCTAATAAAACTCATGGCAGGAGGCAGTGCTATTCAGGTTGGTCAGATGTTCTTATAACAGAATATGTTCTAAATCACCAGGCCTGGGTGGCTTCCTGGAAAGGCTGAAGGAGAGGCAAGGCGACATCCTCCAACTGGACTTCATCTCCCATGCCCCCCTCAGCCCCCATCAGTGTCAGAACAAGCTGCCTGTGAGGTCTGGTGGTTGACTCCCCTACCCGTGTTTCACGTGAGCAGGGTGGGTCATGGTGAAGCCCCTCCCGCCAGTTAGGAGCCTGTAGACTTGTTTTTCTTCCTGTGTCCTCAAGTGTCTGGCCTATTTCCTGGCACAGAGGAAGTGCTTGGTCAGTGGGGATCACTGAATTTAAGGGTTTCCCAGCCTGAATTTAAGAGGTACCTGAGACTGGCCTTGGAGCACAGATAGGATTTGGGTAAGCATAGAGGAAGGAGAGTATGCAAGGCTGGAAATGGTTTGAGCACAAAAACATGGAGGCAGAAATGGACATTTTTATAAGTAGGAGTTGTCCTGTCTGAAGAGAGAGAGGAGAGCGTGTGTGTGTGTGTGTGTGTGTCTGTCTTTGTATGAAGGGGAATGAGAAGAAGGTGGTAGTGGAGTGGAGGGTGATGGAAGAGGAGGAGGGGAGTGAGATCAGTCGGTAGCATGGGACAAGGTTTGGGAGGAACTGGAGGGATCTGGGTCTGGTGTGATTGGCAGGTAAGGCTCCCAGAGGAATGCGATGCTGATGTCGATGGTGGAGGATGCTAAGCCTGTCACTTAGAGCAGGGAGGACTGGAGCTGGCAGAACAAAGGGAACCGATGTGAAAACAGTGATACTTCGCATTTCCTTAGCGCCTCCCGTGGGCTGGCTCTTGGTAGCGCACCCTGTGTGTAATCAGAGATGATTGTCGTAAAACCAGATAGGAGGTGATGAGCTGGAGGAAAATTGCACAAAAGATGACACAGGTAGTTCTTCATATTTGGCTACATTTGGCTTATTTGGTTAAATAGGAAATGACTCCAAGGACATCTTTTTGAGTTCTGCTTCCCAAAACTTGTCCTTGAAGCTTGTGCTGAGGCTGTTATCTGGCATGGCTGGGCCGCTGAGCTTTTGCATACTCCCTGCCAGAAACGAATGTCCTTGAGCCTCAGCTGGGGTGTGTCCCCAATACAGCCATCTGGAAGGTCAGAGAAATTAGCCATTAGAATGTGCCCATTAGTGCTTCAAGGGGTTACAACCTGTCAGTGGAATCCGAAGCCTGGGAACTGCTGCTCTCACAGGGCTTTTCCAAGTTGGAACAGGCTGACTTCTAGCACGGGCTGCTCCCTTATTTGGGCACTGAATTTTCAGGGTGAGATTGGACTTCTCCTTTGGTTTAGGATGGTTATAATGGGATGATAACCTTGTGAGTGATTGTTTTCAAAGAGAAATATGGTATCAGAGCCATACCTTCCTTCACCTGATTCTTTTTCTTGGCCTGTAGCCCATCTACTTATAAGACCAGGGTGGGGATCCTGTCCAGTCACCTGTCCCTGGTCTTCCTAGGGAAGGGAAGGAAGGATGACACATCATGGAGTCAGGAGTCAGGGATGCTGAGGTTCGAGAATCTGGCTCCAGGGGTTGCGGATGACTTTATGCCCAGCCTTGGGGCTTATCTCTTGGCTTTGGGGAACTTATTGTGCCCACTGACTTGGTGGGCTGGCAGTTTTTCAGCCCAGCTGCATGTGGGGTCAAGGTGGGTACAGGCGGGAGTGTGAGTGGTGGTGATGGGTGGTGGTGCTGCTGAGGGGAAAGAGTCTTTTTTTTTTTTTTTTTGGTTGGTTCCCTGACTGGGAAGTGAACCCAGGCCATGGCGGTGACAGTGCCGAAAGGAAGGAATCTTTTGTGGCAATTTTGAGAGCGTGCGCCCCCTGCCCACCCCTCGCTGGGGACAGCTAATCGTACCGCATGTCCAACGCTGCTGACCTCTGGCCTTCAATCTGGTTGACCCCTGTGAACCTCAGGATGGTAATTCACCTCATGGCAGTGACATTGGATCCTATTGGAGGAATGGAAAGCAGGAAGGAGAACACGTTTCTGTCAACAAAGGTGTGCTTTCACTAGCGGGGACTTGTGTGAGGCGCCCTTCTGCCCTTTGGGTGATTACCGTGGGCTGAAAGTGCAGTGTCCTGGGTGGCAGGGACTGTGAGTCACAGGCAGGCAGGGCTGTGGGGGTGCGGCCTCCCCCGCAGTTACCAGGAGCCCCAGGGGAAGGCTGAATGAACCAAGAAACTGCTAGAAACATAGCACTTTAGCAGTGGTAAGTCCTTCGGGTACAATATTTTATTTCATCTGCACAACAAGATTTTGTGGTTGGAACTGCCATCTCCCTTTATAACGAGGAAGCTGAAGCGTAGAATGGTTAGGTGACTCACCACAGTCAGAGCTAGGAGGGGCAGACTTGGAATTGATCCTCAAGACCACTCTTTTCCCATTATTTCTCATAGAGGAAACCATGACAAGCCATTAATTTAAAAAAAACTTTTTAAATTTTAGAGTAATTTTAGATTTACAGAAAAGTTACAAAGATAGTACAGAGACTTCCAATAGACCCTGCAACCATTAATTTTTTTCCTTCTTCTTATCCATTTTATGAGGATTCACTGGGGGTGGGGGTACAGATCTGGAGTAACAACATTTTTTCTAAAGATTCCAACTTGGTGATTTTTTAGCCAGGCTTTTTGAAAGTTCATCAGAGTTTATTATTTCTTCCCCAGTTCCACTCTGTCTGAGCTCTGCTGGACCCGGCTAGACCTGGCTTTGACATCTAGTTGCAGAGTCACATACCCTACTTTCTGACTCTCTTAATAGAGTTGGATAGCAACTGAGTTTCAGAGTTAAGGAAGGCAGGTAGCTGTGGGGAGGATCCAGAGCAGTGGCTTCTGTCTGATGGAGCTGTGACCGGGGAGTGCTAATAGTTTTAGCTAGTGTTTTTTGGCCTGGAGCCGGAGCCCTCCTAGGGACACAGGGAGCATCTATGTAGGAGGCCTGTTTGTCTGGATGTTCTCCTAAGTCTATCCTTGTAAGATGCAGAATGGCTTGTGGTTGCTACTCTAGCCCCAGGCCTTGATCTGCAAGCAGGCAGGCTGACTGTGGGCAGAATATATCTGTGGGCAGCTGGTGTGCTCTGCTTTGGGCCCCAGGCACATTCTCCATTTAAGGGAAAGGGGTCTGAGATCTCCTTGGCTCTGGGTGTGAATGGGCTGGCCCGGGGAGTTTGCTTATGGCCTTTGCTAGTTGTGCTTTTTCAATGAGATCATTCCAGAATTACATTCCTATGAAATTATATTTCACTCAGGATGTGAAGCTGGATTTGTGTTAAAGCATTGACACTAAAACTAGGGCTCAGAGCTGGGCAGAAATGAGAATAGGGATAAACAGCTCTTTATTAGAAGGAAGGGAGACGTAAGGAGAGAGAAAACAATTGTTAAAGGATTTTGCATTTAAATTTGGTACACTGTAAGCATAGCTGGGGAGTCAGGATTGCCACTCAGCTCATGGAAAGGCCAACGTGCTGTTTGTTGTCTGAGTGGCCTGCCATGCCCAGGCAGGATGGGCTGACTCTCCCACATCTGATGTGCTCTCTTCTCTTTGTGTCTCTGTCTCTTTCTGATTCTCTTTCTCTGTTTTTCTGAAATGCATGCACACACACACACACACACACACACACACCCTCCCTCCCTCCCTCCATGCTGGCAGTATGGGATTATCATGCTCTATGATTCTGACCTGTATCCTTGTGGAAATGCTGTTACCTTAAATTGGAATGTTCTCTCCCTTTGTCAACCTAGAAAACTCTCTAAAACTCATTGCAGCCCTGCCTTCTCAGAAATCTATTGTGTTGGCCTCAAACAGAGTTATCTTCTGGTACCTCTGACTATCACTGCCCTTGCACATCCCACTCTTCCTGAACTTCTCATTTGGAGTATTTGGAGGGCAAACATTATTTTCCCTAGTACCCAGTACAATGCTTGGTAAAGAGTAGGTGCTCATGAAATGATTGTTGAAGGAAGGAACTGAATGAAAGAACAGTTGGATATAAGCAAAATTGGGTACTGCAGGCAGGGCAAGGCACAGAATAGTGATGAACATAGCAAGAGTGACATCAGAGACCAAACCTGCAAAAAAGGTGGTGCGTGTATGTGTGTGTGCACAAAAGTATGAAGTTCGTAGAGTGGTAAGATAGAGCGTCCACTCTCAGGGGCCATGATGAGTAGCAAAATGGCGGCTGCCAACAGGGTAGTTCGAGTAATCAAGCCATGTACTCCATTAGTAAGTTTCCTGACAGAAGAGACCATCTTAAACCCAATGTATCAGAAGTTTTGAGATGATCAGGACTACCATCTCACGTTTCTTCAATTTCACAGCATTCTAAAGGAAGTAAATCACCAGATTGGCTGATGCATCAGGTCCCGTCAGACACTAAAGAAAAAGTAGAAACATTACCTTAGCAATACAGAAGGAAACTTGTGTCTCAAGAAATCGAATTTATCCAATGTGGAGGTTCAGAATAATCATTGACAATGTGGCTGCTGTTGTCGTCAGACTAAAGAATAGTCTTCACAATAAAGGACTTCCAAAATGAGAAACTGTACATTAAACAACTTTAATAAATACTCTGTAAAAGAGAGAGAGAGAGAGAGAGAGAGAGAGAGAGAGAGAGAAAACCCAGTGAGGTCTAGGTTCCATAGACAAATTATTAATACAGGGATTCGGTCTGGCCTCACTCAAGGTTAGATGAAACTTCTTCCTGAGCAATCTTTGCAAAACTGCAGCAGGATAGAGAGGAAAGAGCTCTAGATTTAGAATTGAGGATTGTGCCTGGTGGTGTTAATAATACTCTTAATAACAATAACAATGTAGTCCTTACTGTGGACCAGACACCATTCCAAGTGCTTTTCGTATGTTAGCCCATTTATCCTTACAATGAGCCCTGTGAGGTAGCCACTGTTAATTGTTGCCATATGAAGACTTGAGGTCACCTAGCTTACAAAATAGTTCTAGACCTAGTAGTTCTGCACTTAGTTGTTGAGTGACCTTGGGACAAGAAGGCCTCCCTGAGCCTCATTTTCCTTTGTAAAATGAAGAAAATACCTATTGCATTTAATCTTCCAGGCTTGTGTGGCAGACTCAAATGCGATAACATATGAAAGTGCTTTTGAAAAGTATAAAGCACCCTAAAGTACTTTGGAGGAGGAAGGGAAACTTGTGTTAGAAATTGGGCTCACACTTAATGTGTATGCTGCTCTGTGTGTGGGCTGTAATTGTATTTCACAGCCTCACTGGGCTGGCTAGTGGTCCTATCTTTGATTACATTTAGAATCAGGATTTGAGATGCTATTAAAGAACCGAGAGACCAGTTCTTACTGGAGCCAAATGTGTATGTGAAATGTCACTAGGGACCAATCTTTAGGACTAACTTTTCCTCTTAACCAGGAGAGTAGTGGGAAAGCTGGGTGGTGGGCATTTGCAGTGGGGAGAATTACTCTCTTGGGCCTTTGAGAGCACTGAGGCCATTGCAGCTGGTGGCAGAGAGGCTGGTGCAGAGGCAAGGCCCATGTCAGTTCCCACAGCCCACTAGTTCATTTTTGTGGGCATTGGGCTCACAAATGTGCCAGCCCTGGGGCTTGGGGAATGATCTGTGCCGAGCCAGGCAGTGGGTGAGGTGGAGGGGTGAAGGGAACGGCAGCGGGAGTGTATCTGTGTGCAGCCAGGGAAGAGCAGGGGGGCCTTCTGCAGCTGTTGCTAACCAGCATTCTCTGGACCTTCTTGGAGCCAAGTGGCTTCCTCCACGGGGTCTGAGCTCAGAGTGCCTCCAGCCTGATAGTTGCCTGGATTGTCCGTAATGCTCGTGTGAGTAATTATAGGTCACTGAACAGAACCACTAGTCAGCTACATCCCTCAAAAATGCCTAATTGTAGGCTGCAAATATGAAAATACACAAGAGCTTAGATGTATGTCATACCTCATTAGAAAGAGCAATGGCATAAGTCAGATGTGACTTGGGTGGCTTTCAGTATGTTAGGAGCTGCTTGGGCAGTTGGTCCCACGGGAGGAGGCATATTCCCCATGCTTCCTGCAGGAAGACGAGGGACTCAGGGAAGGGGGTGAAAATGCTGTGACTGTAATTCGCTCGTCATATCTGCATTTACACAGCTAAACGAATGTGCTTACCTGAAGGTAGATTTGACTTCTTTTTGGGAATTGTCTCTACTACCAGTTTACAAACCACATTGGAAAAAGTCACAGTTGAGTCTCAGGACTCTTGACATTTGTGAGTCTAATGTTTTTAGATTCAACTATTCCTGATACTCTTGAAGGCCCCCAGTGTCTGTAAATTACTGACTCTGCAGTTGGAAACAATGCCGCAAGGACTCAGGGAAGCAGGGTGCCTTGCTGCACGCGAGCCTGTCTTAGTGCCCCGCTCTGCAGACCTCCATTCAGAATTATCTTTGCATTTATGAGAAGGTGAAATGGGTTAGGGTAAGGATTCTTAAAACCAGTCTATGAAGGAACTCTGGGAGCTTGGAAATCCCCGCAAATCGTAGGCAGAAATTTACGTGGATATAAATGTTTGGTGGATGTTCCTGGGTTTTATAGCTACTTACAGGGCTGTGACCTCAAAGTGAGTAACAACTGCTGTACTCTAACAAGTAGAGATTTGGGACGGTTTAAATATGCATCTCCTTTGATACCAGGGCACTGCTTGACTGTGACTGCTTGTTCTGACCTAAGATGGATTTCTATAGTTTGCACCATTTTTTTGTCATATGGCTCTGCATGAGTTAGCATTCTAGAAGGATGCAAATTTTCCTTTAGAGAAAACTCAAATAATGTTTCAGAGTCTTTGAGGGCAATTTCCAAACAGAAATTTTAGAAATGTTTTGAGAATATATTAAAATAGCAGTGCAGGCCTCTAAGGACTACTTTGAAGGGGCTAACATCTGGTATTCTGTGTACGGTAGTCTTTTCTTATCCATGTTTTCACTTTCCAGGGTTTCAGTTACCTGTAGTCACCTCCAGACCGGAAATATTAAATAAAAAATGCCAGAAATAAAGAGTTTGTAAGTTTTAAGTTGTGCATTGTTCTCAGTAGCGTGATGAGATCTCCCATCATTCTGCTCTGTCCCGCCCAGCACAGCATTCATCTCTTTGTCCAGTGTATTCATACTGTACACAGTTGTCCCTCATTATCCCCAAGGGATCGGTCCCAGGAGCTCCTGTGCATGTCAGAATCCATGGTGCTCAAGCTCCTTATATAAAATGGTGTAGTATTTGGATGTAACCTAAGCACATCCTCCCCTATACTTTAAATCATCTCTAGATTACTTGTAATCCCAAATGTAATTAATGCAAATGCTATATGTAGTTGTTATACTATGTTGTTTAGGGAATAGTGACAAGGAAAAAGGTCTG
Organism: Lyroderma lyra; assembly: GCA_004026885.1. Taxonomy (NCBI): domain Eukaryota; kingdom Metazoa; phylum Chordata; class Mammalia; order Chiroptera; family Megadermatidae; genus Lyroderma; species Lyroderma lyra. The sequence goes on along the minus strand of PVJL010007315.1, from coordinate 55,923 downwards.
TACATGTTTGGTCCAGGCACAACCATCTTGGACATAACTACATAGTACACAGCAACAACAATGTAACTTTTTAAAAAAATATTTTTGATCTGCAGTAGGTTGAATCTGCAGATGTGGAACCCACAGATCCTGGGACCAACTCTACAATCTGCCCATTAGTCACTTAGGAGCTGTCTCGGTTGTCAGGTCTATGGTCAAAGCATCACAGTGCTTGTGTTCAGTAGTAGCCTAATGCTGTGTCACAATGCCCGCATCATTCACCTCACATCAACTCATCACCTAGGCATGGTATCATCTCACATCATCACAAGAGGAGTGAGCACAGTATAATAAGATATTTTGAGAGAGAGGGAGACACCATGTTCACATAACTTATTACAATACAGTTATAATTGTTCTATTTTATTATTAGTTATTGTTAATCTCTGTGTCTAATTTATAAGCTAAACTTTATTGTAGGTTTGTATGTATGGGGAAAACACGGACTACATATAGGATTTGGTACTATCCATGGTTTTAGGCATCCACTGGGGGTCTTAGAACATATCCACATGGATAAGGGGGGGTGACAGTTGTTATTGTTAAGTATCTGTTTCATTACCTGTAGTTATACTTTCACGTCCTCAGTAGTTGGAATCAAACCTGCAGCCCTGGTACAACCTAGGTAAAGAAGGTTTTGGAATTGTTGTTTTGAAAATTACTAAATTACCCTGTAGTTAACTATATTGTCTGAAATACCTCATGTTACCTAACTGGAGCATACTGATTTATTGCTGGGCTGAGGAAGGCCAGGTTCATGTAGGAGCCTGCTTTGCCTAGTGGCAGGGGAGGGGGGCTTTGGTAGGTGCCCAGCCTGGCTGCTGTGGTCTAGTGTGCCAGCACAATGCTGTCTTAGTATGAGGCCTCTCCTCAGCTGGGAAGGCAGCCTCAGCTTGGTCTAGATTTCCAGGCTTGTGAGTAGTAACCATGGCAGGTAGGTAGGGTTTATCATTCCTCAGAGTTTTAAACTTTTTAGTTACGTCTCATAATCAAGGAATCTCACCATTGGTAGGGACCTTACATACTACCTATGGTAATTTACAAAGCAGGGTGTGGGAGTGTGAGGAAGCAGGGCGAGACAGTCTAACTTTGTCTGCCTCTTTCACTGTTTTATGCCCAGCATCTTAACTGAGTGAGTGGCTTTTGGTTCGGATTCAAAAATACTTGTCAAATGCAGGAGTCCCTGTATATACCAGCAGCTTCAGCAGAACATTGTCATTGCTTCATTTATTCATTTATTTGACAAATATTAATAAGCTCCTACTATGTGCCACTTACTCTAAATTCTGTGATTATACTGTGGCAGGGGTCCCCAACTCCCAGGCCATGCACCTGTACAATCCATGCCCTTTTAGGAACTGGGATGCACAGTAGGAGGTGAGCGATGGGAGAGTGAGCGAACCTTCATTGGTATTTACAGCTGCTCCCCATCGTTCCCATTACCCCTGAGCTCTGCGTCCTATCAAATTAGTGGCAGCGTTCGATTTTCATAGGAGCATGAACTCTGTTGTGAACTGTGCATGTGAGGATCTGCATTGCATGCTCGTTATGAGCATCTAATGCCTGATCTAAGGTGGAGTTGAGGTGGTGATGTTAGTGCTGGGGAGCAGCAGCAAGTACAGATTAACAGTAGCAGAGAAGTTTGACTGCACAGGGACCATAATAAATCAATTGCTTGCAGACTCATACCAAAAACTAAAGCTCAGGGCTCCCACTGATTCTGCATGACGGTGAGCTGTGTAATTATTTCAATGTAATAATAATAGAAATGAAGTGCACAATGAAAAGGTAATGTCCTTGAGTCATCCCAAAACCTTCTTCCTTGCCCCATCCGTGGAAAAATTATCTTCCACAAAATCAGTCCCTGGTGCCAAAAATGTTGGGGACCACTGTACTTTAGTGAACAAGCTAGTCCTTTATCCTCAAAAGCATAGTCTGCAATTGAGAAGGAATTAAAAAAATTTATAGTCTCTAATTGGAGTTTATTTATTTATTTATTTATTTATTTATTTATTTATTTAGTATGTGGGTAGCTCCCTGGCTGGGAATCAAACCCAGGCCGCAGCGTTGACAGCACCAGCGCCGAAGCCTTAAGCCACTACACCGCCAGGGAACTCCCATGGAGTTTAAAAATAAAAAGTTCTCCCTCATTTTGACCATTTTGGATCTTCTCATTGAAGTCTCTTTGGGGGGCCACAAAAAATGCATCTAGTCCCATTTTTACGTGACAGCCTTTCAGAGTTCTAAAGGCAGTTATCAGCCTCGCCTGCCCACAGCCTTCTCCTCTCCAAGGTGCACATTCTCAGTCTTCTAGTCGTTGCTCCAGTGCCATACCTCCGAGCACCCTTTCCACCCTCGTCACTACCCTCAGGATGCAGTCCATTCTGAGCTTGTTCCTCTGACTGTGTGAAGTCTAGAACTCAATATCCCAAATGATTTCCAGGGAATGTTTCACCCTGGAGCCTTTTCTGCATTTCACCTTTTCTCTGCTTACTCTGGGGGTCACGTGATGGATAATGGAAAGAGAAGGTCCTGAACTGGGCCAGGTTGAGACCATCTTCGTATTTGGCTAATCCTGGAATTGAAAACTTGCTTTTGTCTCCTTTCTGTTCTTGCCTGCCCTCCCTGCCCCTTCTCCCCTTTCTGTAGAAGAATCTACACACAGCCTTGCTGCCAGTAGCTTGCCCGTCCTTTTCTGAGTCACTGCCCTTCTTTACCAGGGAAATTAGCATGAAAAAGCAAATTCCAGTTTTATAACTTTATTCCAGCCCATTGTGACTTTCTCTATCCCTATCCACCCCACTAAAAAACGACAAAAGTTGAGTCTTGTGACATCACAACAGTTGGTTATTGTTTCAGCAGCTCTGATGTCACCAACCAAGGATTAGGACCTCAGGGAAGAAGGGAGGGAGGGAGTGTAGCAAGCAAGAAACCCCTTGGAAAGAAAGGAGTTATTTTCATGCAAATCTTCACCCCAGAAGCCCTGTTGGCCTTTCTGTGGTTGGGCTGTCAATGGAAGCCCTCTCCCAGATTCTCATTCCTCCCTCCCTCTGTGGATTAATGGTTTGGTATGTGGACATTGCTCAAGTCTGAGCATGTGTGGAAGTCCCCTGCTGGCTGGCTTCTGGGCTGGCGCTGGGTTTTATTCATGAGGTCGATGCTGGATAGAGCTCTTCAGGGAGGGAGTTCAGAGGGAGAGCCTGGGAGCCCCGGGGTGAATCTGAAGCAGCTGTGCACAGCCTCTGGGCTGAGAGGGAGCTGGTGTTTTGCCACTTCTGTTCAGGCAGAGGGGCAACTGTTCTGTCAGCCGCTGTGGGAGGCCTCCGTGTGCCCTCCCTGGTCCTGAGGCTCGCTGTCCGCCTGCTTGTGGGGCGGGGCTGGGCCTGACCTGGGAACTCCTTGGCTCTTAGATACAGACACATCTGCTGCAGAGGTTCCCAAACTTTCTCAGGTGATCGGCCCTTAGTGTTTCAGTAATTTTTTCACAGAGCCCATGGGCCAAAAGCCTAAGTTTCATTTATTAAATACTTAGGTCTAAACAATTTAGTAAATGCGTGTATCCTAACAACTGAGTAGCCATTTGAAAAATTTATACACATAAAGTGAAAGGAAAAATATTATTTCCTGCCTAAGTAACCACAATTGCTAGCTAATGGAATGCACTAGCCACTGCACAGCATCTCACATCTTGGATTCAGATCGAATACTGCCTTCCTCATTTTCTGTCCCATGTTGCTTTTCACATGGTACTCACTTTTTATCACAGCAGCGGCTGAAAACCCAGGTTCACAAAGAAGTGACATCATTGACGAGAATGTAGTGCAATCTAATGTCAGAACTGAACTCGTGAGGTGTCTGACAAATGTTGAGTATTGCTCTGTTTCTCTAAAAAATGTGAAGTATCTTGCAGTACTCCTGTGAGTTCACTCCAGTGTCCCACGGCATCTGAGCACACAGTTTGAGAACCACAGACCTGCAATTGCCAAGTGACACTTGCTTTGTTTAAAGGAAGAAAAGGAGGCAAATTCTGTCCCTATTGTAGCCCTTAAAGAAGCTGGACGGGTAGATGAACAGACTCCCCTTGTCTGCAGTCTCAGCTCCAGCTGGACTGCATTGGTAGGGGAAAGCCTTTCTTTGACCAGGTTCTATGTTTGTGAGTATTTCTACCCCTAGGTGGGGAAGAATGATGAAGACAAGAGGCCTGAAGAACTGCAAGAGAGGAGCATCTCTGCTTACATTTATTTTGTGTTGATTCCGGGCCCTCTGAACTTGGCTTAAAGAAAAATGGAGTTGTAACACCAAGAACTTTTGGGGCCAGGCATGGGATCTCTGCCGATAGTCTTTCCCAGCTCCATCCACACAGAGCTGGGTTGCAAGGGTGTACTTGGAGGATGGCTTCCTGCCATAAAATAGGACAGAGACCAAAGGACTTACGTGCTCTGGTATCACTGCAGAGCTCAGTGCCAGCATCTCTGGGCCCTGGGGTTTGCCACTTGCTGTGAAACCCTGGGTAAATTACTTATCTTGAGCTTCCACTTCTTCACCCACAAAATAGAGGTAATAACAGCTGGATTAAATGAGGTAAGTGCACGGGTGGAACCAGCAGAGCCTGGCTGTATTGTGCACCTTCTTCTACTGTTTTCCAAAACTGAGGACCAAACGGCTTTTCTCCAAAGGGAAGTTCAGCCCTAAGGATCTGGCTTAGCTCTGCAGTTTGATAACTTTGCTCGTGTGTTTAATGTTCCCAAATCTGCTGAGCCCTATAACCTGTGTTCCCACTCTGTGGGTTCCTTTTTCAGTCTCTAAATGGCATTTTTAATGAATGGGGTTCTTACTAATATAGTCACATTTATCAGTGTTTTCCATTATGGTTTTCGCTTTTCGTGTTCAAAAAATCTCAACTTGCTCCAAGGTCTCCTCACCTTATTTATTTATTTATTTATTTATTATTTGTTGGGTGGGGAGTTATCCCCTGGCTGGGAATTGAACCCAGACTGTGGCGTTGAGGACACCGAAGCCTAGCTGCTGCACCACCAAGGGAACCCCTCCTCAGCTTTTTGATGGTGGTTTTAATTCTACTCACAATGTTCTTCATTTTCCACAAGTCTTGCAAGACTCAGCCCAATGTTACTTCCTGTCTCCTGCAGAAGCCCTCCCCAGCACCCATCCTGTCCACCGAATTAGGTATTTTTCTCCTAGCTCCCAGAGCTGTGTCCATACTTCTGTCACAGCTCTGGTTACATTGTGCCAGAAATTTTACTTTACTTTCTGAAGCAGGACAGGGAGTTGGTCAAGGTCAAGGTCAAGGTCTAGCATATAACACAGTAGCTTATGCTCAACGAGGGGAAGATATGCTCAAGGAGTTCGAGTAAGTAAACAAATGGAAGCCTTAGGTGCCCATTCCTGCCTCTCTTTCTCTGCTTTTCTGACAGTATTTCCCAGCCTTCCTTACCCTACGTCTCCTTTCAATGGCCATAAAGATCTCCCAGGCTGATTGTACAATGCCAATCCAGGAAGTATGCTCCAGACTGAGAGTTAACTGCATTACGGTGCCTCAGCGAGGGCTGATAGGTGAGGCTAAGACAGCAGGCACGAGGAGAGGAAGGGCCTGTAGTTCATTAAGCCCTAGAGATAGAGAAAGGGCCTTTGCTTTGTGCTGTAGGAAAGTGATTGTAATCTCTGCAGAGCGATTTCAGTTGAGTTCTTGGGCTGAAGACATCCCTATCCTGAATGTGTTAGGTCCTCAGAGGGTACGGCTTCCTTTGGAACTTTCTAAATGGGTGTGATAGCTGCAGGCAGGTCAGACTTTGAACTGGGAGGACTGGTGGGGTTGGAAGATGGGCCTGGATAATGGGGCCCGAAGCTGCTCACTCTGTCCAGGGGAGGCCCCTCTGAGTGGTCGGCAAGTGTTTTTTCATGCAAAGGAATATTTACTGAGGGCATGCTACATCCCAGGTTCTAGGCGCCGAGGATACAGCTCTGAATAAAACACCAAAATCCCTAGCCTCACGGAGCTTACATAAACATAACATATAAGTGGAAAATAAAAGTAATTTGTTGGATGGTGATAAATGCTGTGAGAAAAAAAAAGGGGGGGGGAATATAGAGGTGCTGAGTGGTCATAGGTAGAAGAAAGTTTTTTAATAGTAATTTTTAATACTCAATTTTTAATAGTTGGTTAGGGCAGGCCTCACTAAGAAGATGACGTCTGACCAAAGCCCTGGGAGATGAGGAGCAGGTCCTCTCAGGGGGGGTATGTTCCAGTTACAGGGTGTAGCAGGTGGGAAGGCCCTGAGGTAGGAATGTACCTGGTGTGTTGGAGGAAGTACTAAAGGGGCAGCGTGGCTGATACGGAGAGAGGGAGGACAGAGGATCCAAATGAGGTCAGAGATATCATAGGGACCCAGGTGAAGAGGGCCTTGTAAGTCATCGTAAAGATCTTGCCTGTTTTTTCTTTTCTTTTTCTTTTTTTTTTTTTTTAGTGATTTGGAGCCATGTAGAAATTTTGAGCAGAAAAGTGACAAGATCTGTACTAATGCTGGGGGTTAGTAAATGCGATGGTGGTAGTTTATTAGGATCTGTTCTGACTGTTTTTGTTTTCTCAGTGAAGTGGGAAGCAAAGGCAGCTAAAAGAATGAGGACACAGCGTCTTAACACTGGGGGGGTGGGGGGCGCTAAACCCCCGGCCCAAAGACTTCAAGTGTATATTCCCTCTTGGGTTGAGTATCCTTTCTATTTTTTTATAGACGCTTCTCATTGGTCTTCATGTCCTCATTATAGAAGTCTGGTCTGTCCCCTGTGCTGCAGATAGGACAAGGGAGGTATTGAGACTTGCTCAGTGACTTTCCCCTTACTATTTCCCAGTCTTCTTCTGAGAAAGCCAGCTTATGGATAGTGCGTTTTTCTAGAGCAGGGGAGTCATTTTGCCATCAATCAAGTTAAGTTCATCTAGATCAGAGAGCATGGGAGAGGCGAGAATGAGGTCAATTTAAGATCAGGAAAGGCTTCAGAAAGAAGTCGACATTTGAACTGAGTATTTAAGAAAGAATGGGGGTGGAGGAGATCAAGACAGAGGAAATTGGTTGAACAAAAGCTTGGCGGTCTAACATTCCTGGTATGTTCAGGGAATGGCAACTAGTCTGTTGTGGCTGGCCTGGAGGGAGGTGCTGGCGTGAGTGGCCTATGGCCCTAGAATCATCAGGATTGTGGGACCCACCAGGTTTTTTATGCCAAATTGAAAGAGCAGTAGTTAGGCCCCAGGAGGAAGGCTCCTTGTGGGCGAACCTTCATTTTACTTTCTTTTTCCACGTGTGGCAAGTCAGGCAGCGTGGGCTCCACCATCCTAGCAGAACTGGGTTAAGCCGCTTGCTGAGAGGCTGAGTTTCCCGACTGGCAGAAACAGCTGTATCTAGGTTTTTAGAAGTATCTTGGAAGCAGCCAGATTTTCTTTGGTCCAGAATTGCCTAACAAACCCTCACCCCATTTCAGGCTTTCAGGAAATGTTTAAAACCAGCTTCAAACCTCTACAGAATCTGTGCTGAAGTGGAGTAGGACCATCTGGCAGGAAAGGGGGTTGAAAATGGTTGAGATTAAAACCTCAAACCTAAAGTGCTCTTGGAGGAGGAGGTCTGGGAAAGAGGATGTGGAGTGATAAGTGGACAGTGAAGAAATAGAAAGAGAGCTTAATTTTTTTGATGAATATTCAACAACAAAATCATCTTTTCCTGTAGCTAGTCGAAGAGGATTTTAGCCTCACAGGGACCTGTCAAAACACCCTACCGTTCTTCTTACCTCCCAGCAAAACAAACCTGGGTTCCTCTCCACTTGACGGGGCTTATAATCCCCTCAACATTTTCGTCTGAAGGGCTTCTTAGACCTAGAATTTTCGAACATGGGGAAAAGATCCAAAGTAGAAGGTATGTAGTAGTGACAGAGAAACAGGATCCGGCATTTTGGAGAGAATCACAGGATACACGTGAGAAAGCCTTCCTGGCTCCCTTCGTAAAGTTTTTTGAAGTCTACCCCCCGCCCCGACCCCTGCCTCTGAACCTACTTTTCCCCCTGTCCCTTGTCATCCCTTCTTTTTAGGCACAGTACAGCCAAAGACAAGGTCGCGGGCAGATAAACCAGTGGGAAATGAATCAGGGAAGGAGGGGAGGAATAGGGGTGAAGGAGGAGAAATAAATGCGCAGGAGATGGAGGCACGTTTCCCAGGGGCAGACTTCCCTCGCGGGTGTGTAGGGTGAGCACCTGTTACTGCAGCGGTCCCGGAAGATGCCTGGGGCCCTTGTGAGCCGACCCAAAGCCCTGAGGTAGGCCAAGCCTGGCGGAGGGATGTGAGGAGGCCCTGCCGATGGAAAGCGCCCTTTCATCGGGTTTAGAGCAGCTGCGACTTTGGGAAGGGAAGGAACGCACCTGAAAGGGTGTGGCCAGTGCTAGAATTTCTAGGGCTCTGTCATCCTTGCCTTTCCCTCTTTGGGGGCCCTCTTTTGTCAGCAGTTAACAAGCCAGTTAACATTTATTCGAGCACACTTTTTTGTGCAGAACTGTCTGCTAAGCACGGAGGATTGTTTAAAAACTGGAGAACTAGCTAGCACTGCCCTACAGTTTTCTCAGCCATGTGGGGCCAGGGGCCAGGATGTCAGGAGGCCAGTGGGATGGCTGAACTTCCTAGGAATTCCAGAGAACAGAGAGGCCGTGCAGATGAGCTGCTCCGCAAAGCCTGGAACTCAGTGCCGGGCTCAGTGCAGAACTGGAAGGAAAACAAAGCCCTTCCCACCTTAGCCCACGGCAGGAACACCTGCGGGACAGAAAGGAAGAATAAGACACTCACACTTTTGACAACTGTGGTGTGGGTACTTAAAAGGAGCTCCTTCTGATGATGAACCTCGCTGAAGCTTTCAGTGCCATTGTTAATTGCTGGGACTCTTGCAAGAAGAAACTAAAGAGCTAGGCCCTCCTGTGGGGGAGCAGCCAGTCTGTTCCTTACCTCTGTGATCAGTGCCTCGGGCTTGAGGGGAGGTTGCAGGAGGGAGCCAGTAAGAACATCAAGAAGGTCTGAGTAGGTGTTCGCTGGGCCAGGTGAATAGGCAGGTTGACCTCAGGGTGGTGAGTCTACCGCTGGGCAGAGCTGTCATCTCTGGGCTGCAACCAGGTTCTCAGGGCACACACAGAGCTCAGCTCCCTTTCCCGTCTTTTTCTTCCTTCCGGCTGCTTTCTAAGCTATTACTTCCACATGACAGGTTGCTTTAGAAATTAGTGGGATGTAGATGTCCATAGAAATTCTCTAATGTGGCTTAGAGGTTTCCTTTGTAGGGTGTCCCAACGTCGTACCTGGACAAGTAAGGCAGAATGCTTGGCAGTGTTTGTGTTTCCTCTCAAAGGTGACTTCACCTCCACCAGAATGGGAGGCTTTCCTCCAAATGTGTGCATCTGTTCTCATCAGTCTCAGGGTTCAAATGTTCCCTTCTTCAGGGGCAAGGCAGACTGTCACATCCACAGTTAGGCCTGCAGAAAAACATCAAACAGACCTTTAGAAATGTCACCTAAACAAGGGGAAACAGTTTTTTGCTCTTGGATAAGAAGGTTCATTCTTAAAGGCTTGGCACCCTGTACAAGGTGTTCCCTTTAGAGACTGACCTCTAATGGGTTCCTTCTTGGGCCTTGGGGAGAGCGTCTGGGTTGGGTGATGAAATTGGATTGTGGGGAGAGGAATGGAAAGAGCTGGAGAGAGAGAGTTGCATACTGTACGCTGGCCTGAGCAAAAGCAGGGAGGGTTCAGAGCCTTTTTCCTCCAGTGGCACTGAGGGGAGTAGCTGGGGACTTGCAGGTGGCCAACAGGCAGCGCCCTGCACTGGAATAGGCTCTTCCTCCCTGCAATGCTCTTGGTATAGCTGCTACGTGTGGATATAATCCTTTCCTGCTGGGATGCAGGGAGGGGTGCAGCAATCACCTGCTGACTGGGGGAATCAGGTCACAGAGCTGTGTGAGGCTGGCCAGCTGCAGGCTCTTGGTGGGAAGGGACAGTGGTGAATTGGAGAGAGCTTGCTGCATCTAAACGGGCCACTTCTACTCGGGTCTGGCCAACTATTGCCATATAGAAATGCAGGCAGTGATAGCAGATTTTCTAATTTTTCAAGAGAAGCCAGGATCTGAGTTTTTATTTGTATTTTATTGGTACACACCCAGTTTTTCGAATGTTTGATAACTAATTCAGAGTTTTTAAAAATAGAGGGAAATAAAATTCTCACAAACATACTTTCATGAAATAGATTTTAAAAATTTATCAGATTTGTATGGAACCACAAAGACCTCGAATCGCCAAAGCAATCCTACATTTAAAAAAAAGGCTGGTGATATCACGATGCCCTATTTCAATTTATACTGGAAAGCATCCATAATCGAAACAGCTTTGTATTGGCAGAAAAACAGACACACGGACCCATGGAACACAACTGAAAACCCACCTGGGCTCAGATTCCTGCCTTGCCACTTTCTAGCTGCAACTGGGCCAAGCTATTTTACTGCTCTGTACTTTGGTTTTTAAGTAATAATAGTACTACTTCATAAGGTTGTTACAAGGATTAAGTAGTTTAATACCCGTGAAGTGCTTCCAGCTTTTGCTATTATAATTATATAAGGAATCCAGCAGCATGTCTCATGATAGTTGTACCTTCCCTCTTCCTTAGCTCCGGTGACTGTGGGTAACAGATAGGTTAAGGCGTACTTCAAATTTCACCTCACTCTGAGGGTTTTCTGGAGTCCACTTCTTACTTGACGTTTTCTCCCATTGCAGTTAGCGCCCCCAGGGCAGGAACTGTGTTGTGTCTGCCCATCCTTATATCTGGGTACCTTGCATCCTGCCTAGCACAGCGGTAGATGGATTGAATGGCAGTGCCAGGGAGTCTGAAAAATGACTCAAGCTTGTGAATGGAGAGGTTGCCTTCCAAAACCTAGAGAAGCACTCACTGGAAGAAAATCATTTCCTGTTAAGCTTTTGTGTGCCAGACGTCGTCATCATGTGAGGTTGGTCACGTTATGATTACGGTCCTTGCAGTGAGAAACTCGAGTCTTCGAAACCCAACTGTGCCATGTGACTAAACTCGCCGTTGACAGAGGCGGGGTTGGACTTAGTTACATGACTCCGAGTCAGGTGTTCTTCCCACGGCACCTCAGGGTCGGACACTGTGGTCTCAACGCAGAGCTTGTAGAAAGTTCCAGACGTACTTGATAATGTTCCTTTCTCTGAATTGTAACTGTTCAGGTAGTAGTTTATAATTTGTTAGCTGGGTTTTGAGCAGCTCATGCTTGGTGGTGGATGTTAATGGAGTAGTTTCATTGTGCAAACGTGCAGTTTCTGCCTGGACTTTGCCTGGGAACTAGTGACACAGCTTCTCTTCCCCCTCTGCCCCATTCTCAGTGGGCACTTCCTCTGCTTGGGAGTCTCATCTCCTTGTAGCCTCACTAATCAAGGTGTCAGAGAGAAAGCCTGGGTGAGATGCTTTCTTATGGCCCTGCAAAAGCAGTAACCCCCAGGAGGCAGGCCATGCAGAGTGCTCAAGTCTGAGCTTCAGATGTAAGGGTGAGCCTGGTCCTCAGTTCCTCAAGCCCCTGTTATTCCCTGACCCTGATAGGCCTGGCCTGGAGAGAGCATGTAGGGCGGAGGACAGTGAGGAGAGTATATTTTTCTTCCATTCTTCTGACATAACGGGCCCTTCCGGGGTTCTCAGCAGTGCCTGCCTAAGATGCCTTAACTCCTAGGCCGCTTCTGAATAACATCTATGCTCTTGCAGAAAGTTTCACCAAGGATTCCTGCCATGGGCCTGGAATTTTGCTTCACTCCTCTCTTGGTTGCATCTTCACAGAAGTTTCTTCTTGGCCCAAGCAAGTATCAGTCATCTACATTTTTCCTTCTTACTAAGTTGTCTCTGTTCTCTTATTCAACTACATGATAGCGTTTCAGAGCACGGGGTTCTGAAATGGCCAGAGTTCAGGGAAAGAATATATTTTTCATCATATTCTTTTAATATATTTCAGTTTCTGATCTTTCCACAATTCTGTCCTTTCCCCGAGGGCCTGCCCTGGAGCTGCTAGAGCATGTCCAGTGTTGTTTTCATGGATGATGATGGTTATTGTAACCATTGTCACCGTGGGCACAGTTGAAAGCTGATACTCAGCAAGTTGATTCCTTATAGTGCTGTGCTCCCTGAGGACCCTGAGAACTGGCTTGGGAAAGCTTCCGGAAGCGCCTCTTCTCCCACTTCTTTCTGTTGTACACCCAGCTGTATACCAAGCACTTACCTTGGCACTGGGCTGGGGTAGGTAAAGTGTATCTCACCATAGCCAGTACGCATAGCTGCTCTGGTGGCAGGACTGACACCTCCTCCTCATCACTAACGTTATGCTGTATACTTAAGTTTATGAACACTTTTTTCCCAACAGCTAGGGACAGCTTTTCTCCACTTTATGAAGGACAAAAGTGAGGCTCAGGATTTGTTTCCCTTTGCCTAAAGCATCTGTCACGTTCACCTAGGAGGGCTGTTTCATTGCTATCACCATCAAATAATTGCCCTTCTATCTCCTGGTTGCTTCCTCCCTTTCCAACTCCAACTCTACCCACTAACACCATCAGTAGAACTATAACCCTAAGAGCTTCCATGAAGTTAAAGAAATTAGAGGTAGTGCAGTTCCTGTTCAAATTAGGCAAGAACTGTAAATGATAACAAGAAATAGGGTTTGGCTTATTTTTATCATTGAGACCAATCACTTATTTACAGTAAGGTAACACAGATGGTCCCCAGGGTTGTAAGGTCACTAGTGGCCATAAATAAATAAATATGTTTAACTTTCACATCCGGATACACTTCGTTTTGGTCTGTGTGATGAGCGTGCCAGTCAGAGTGAGAGAACTGCTGGTTCTAAATTGTTGAGCTTCTGTGAAGGTGGCGTGAGCCCTGGCCAGAGCGCTCATTCACAGTGGTGGTCTCTCCAAGGCACTTAAAAAATTCTGTTTTGCTCTTAAATTGTATTTTAACATCTATATTAAGATATTCGTATACCATGAAATTTGCCCATACGAAGTGTATGATGTGATTGTTTTTAACATATCCACAGAGTTGTGCAGCCATCACTGTTACCTAATGCCAGAACTTTTTTCACTCCCCATTCTTTTACCCTCATCCCAACCCTTGGAAACCACTAATTGACTTTTGCTATAGATTTGTCTTATTCTGGACATTTAAAAAAATGTCATTGCGGGCATCCATACTGTAGGACATATAACGTGGCAGTGTACTTTGTTTCTTTTCCTGTGTGAGTAATACTCCACTGCATGGAGGGTGCCACATTGTGTTTATGCATTCATCTGATAGCGGATGTTTGCATTGTTTCCACTCTTTGACTGTTATGAATAATGCTGTATTGAGCATTTATGTGTACAAGTATTTGTGTGAACATATGTTTTCAGTTCTCTGGGTTGTATACCTAGGAGTGCATTGTGATGGGTCATGTGGTAACTGTATATGTCACTTCTTAGGGAACTTCCAAACTGCTTTTCAAAGTGGCTGTACCGTTTTACATTCCCATCAACAATGAGTAAAGATTCCAGTTTCTCCACAGCCTCATTAGTACTTGTTTTTATCTGTCTTTTTATTACAGTCATCCTAGTGGGTGTGATGTAATACCTCTTTGTCATTTTGATTTGTATTTCCCTAATGACTAGTGATGTTGAACATTGTTTTATGTGCTTATTGGCCAATTTTATTTCTTTGGAGAAAAGACTATTCAAATCCTTTATCTGCATTTTAATTGGGTTATTTGTCTTTCTACTACTATTTGTAAGAGTTCTTTCTATATCTGGATACAAGTTCTTTAGCAGTACATGATTTGTAAATAATTTCTCTCATTCTTTGGGTGTAATTTTACTTTCTTGATAGTATTTTTTAACAGCACAATTTTTGTCCTTTTTGTTGTTGTTGCTTGCGCTTTTGGTGTCATAGCTAAGAAACCATTGCCTAATCCAGTTTTACCTCAGTGTTTTTTTCTAGGCTTTGCTTTTTTGTACTTTTAACTCTTATAGTTAGGTCTATGATCTATTTTCACTTAATTTTTTGTATGGTATGAGGTCAGGGTCCTACTTTTTCTTGTGTATATGGATATCCAGTTGTCCTAGCACCATGTGTTGAAAAGACTCTGCTTTAGCTATTGAGTTGTCTTGACATCCTTGATGGAAATCAATTCATCATAAATGTATGGGTTTATTTCTGGACTCCCAATTCTATTCTGTTAATGTCTATGTCTATTCTTATACCTAGCCACACTTGATTACTGTGGTTTCAAACTATTTTTTGAAATTGGTAAGTCTGAATGAGCTCTTCAATTTTATCCTGCTTTTTCAAGATTGTATTGGCTGCTCTTGGTCCCTTACATTGCCATAAAATTTTAGTATCACCTTGTCATTTTCTGCAATTGATTGTATTCTTTTCAGTCTTTAGATCAATTTGGTGAATATTACCATCTTAACAATTTTGAGTTTTCTGATTCATGAACATGGGATGTCTTTCTATTTCCTTGTGTTCTTTAATTTCTTTCGATGCTATTCTGTAGTTTGTAGTGTATAAGTCTTGCATTTATTTTGTTAAATTTATTCTTAAGTATTTTATTCTTTTTGCTGCTATTGTTAATGGAATTGCTTTTCTTGATTTTATTTTTCAGTTGTTCATTGCTAATCTATAGCAATTAAATTGATTTTTAAAAATATTCTGTATCCTGCAAACTTGCTTAACTCTATGTATTAGTTTAAGAGTTTTTGTAGTGAAATCCGTAGGATTTTCTACATAGAAGATCATAACAGCAGCAAATAAGAGACCATTTTCCTTCTTCCATTCCAATCTGGATATACCCAGTTTTAAACTTTCTTTTCCTTTCATTATTTTAACATAAAATAATGTTCCCTAAATATTGGTGATATATTAGCTAACTGTATGTAGTACATGAATAGACATTTTTAATTTTGTAAGTACTTAAACCCCTTAATGTATATTAATTTCATTCAAATGGGTACTAGGAAAAAATATAATAGTGTATAATTTTATGGTGTTGGCTCAAATGTCACTTAATCAGAATGTTCTTCCCTGAACATCCTGTTTAACATAACAGACCGGTACTCTCCCTCTGCCTTGCTTCGTTTTTCTTCCTATCCCTGTCATCACGCTCCATAGTATATACAAATGTATACTTATTTATCACACACAGGTGATAAGTACGTGTTTATCGTCTGTTTCTTCCTGCTAGGATTTAAGGTCCATGAGAACAGAGACTTTATTTCATTCTTTGCTAGATGCCGGTGCCCAGGACATGGGTGCTCAGTAAATATTTGGTGAATGAATAAATGATTAATAATTTAGAACAAGGTTAAATATTTTTTAAAAAGCTAGTTAGTTTCAACTTGATTCAAGAAAATATGGAATAAATAGTTGTTCAGGAGGTATACAAAATGGCAAAATTTATAAAGGCTGTATGTCAGGCTCTTTAACTAAAACCACATACCTCTCATAGCCCCGTCTGCTGAATCTCAGGTTGGCAGAATTGGCTTTGGGTACCTGGAGCTGGAGGCTCTAAGGCTCCTCGGGGAACTTTGAGCAGGTGAGTAGGGGAGCACCATTGGGGACTGGGGCTCACTGAGGTACCCAAAGCCAAAAAAGGATGCTCAGCTCAGATTGGGATAGGACTGTTCCTTTCTAGAAATTTGGGAAGGTCTAATTTAAGAAATGAGAAGAGGTAGGATGGAGATGGAGGTTTTATCATTTTCTGTGAACAAATAAGTTATCTGTTAGCTCACAGACTCTTTTCCCAAACCAGAGCAAGGGTCCCTTGAGGCTGTTAAGCTGTAACATGCAGAGTTAAATATACGTGGGAAAGTGGTTCCTACCACCCGCCACAGACACCTTCTTGGCAGTTTTGGAGGTCATCTGGAAATGTTTGAGGTCCTTTTGGCTGCCCGTGGAAACTTGGCTTATAGGCTCTGTCTTCTTTGCAGGGCTCTGGGTTTGCAGAGAGCCGAAATGACCATGACTGCCAACAAGAATTCCAGCATCACCCATGGAGCTGGAGGCACTAAGGCCCCTCGGGGGACTCTGAGCAGGTGAGTAGGGGACTGCGGCTCACTGATGGCATTAAGGGACAACCAAATGGCCTGAATCTTGGGTAGGATCTTGCCAAAATGTAAATGATTATCATCATGACTCTGACAGTGATCCAAGTAAATGATCTGGGCTCAGCTCGTGCTGACCATGAATCAAAAGTTGTCGTGTGTGTGTGTGTGTGTGTGTGTGTGTGTGTGTGTGTATTTTCCAGTTCTATAAGTCTCCATAGGAGAAAACAAACAGGGGCCCTAATAGAAACTTTGCTTTGTGCTATTGGAGGAGCCTCGATCTCCAGGAAGGGAGCCAGCAAGAAGCAGTTGATGTTCTGGCTATATATTTTTCCCAAGATGGTGCCAGCCTGGGGCTATGCCTGTGAGTTAGGCTGTGCTATAGTGCGGGAGGCTGATGAGGTAGTTATGCATATTAGTACAAGTTCCAAGCAGAAGTGTAGGTTTAGGCGGGGCTACAAATAAAGCAGCTTGGGGTATTTTAGTCAGTGTAATCTATAATCCACTTCGCTGGTTTTGTCTTCTTTTTAAAAGTGGGAATACAGGACCATAGAAAAACCATGAATTTTTGGAATCATATAGAATTGGCTTCAAATCCAAGTTGTAACTACTTACCAGATAGTAAAATCTTAGTACATTTTCTTATGCCCTCCAAAATCATGGTTACTGACCTATAAAATAGTAATTAGTGCTTACCTCACAGAGTTCCTGTGAGGATTAAATGAGTTAATATATGTCAGTGTTTAGCATAGTGTCTGGCATAAAGCCACTCAATAAATGTTAGCCTCCTCTCTATGATGGGATAAAAGCTTCCAGAGCTGGCTGGTAGATATATAGCTTTCACCAGGGCTTCTCAGGTCTTGGCCAAGGCTGGATGTTAAAGTACCTTCTAGAAGAACCTCCAGGCTCTTTAATTAAAGCCACATACCTTTCATAGGCCCATCTGCTGAATCTCAGGTTGGCAAATTTGGCTTTTGGTACCTCAGCCACTAGGA
Organism: Lyroderma lyra; assembly: GCA_004026885.1. Lineage (NCBI taxonomy): Eukaryota > Metazoa > Chordata > Mammalia > Chiroptera > Megadermatidae > Lyroderma > Lyroderma lyra. Next base: position 38,739 of record PVJL010007315.1, on the reverse strand, counting down.
TGAATAGCTATGAAAAGGATGCTCATCTTAGGTTGGGATAGGGCTGTTTCTTTCTAGATGTCTGGGCTGTGCGGACCCAGGCTGAGTTCAGTGGGATGTGACACACTCAGGTCTGGCCAGTGGTGGTTGTGGATGTTTGATTCATTCAAAGCTGGAGTGCAGATATGGTTGGTAGAATGGGGTGTAGGGCATAGCCCCTGGGGAGTGACTGACATGAATGAGGCAGGAGGAGTTCCCTACACCTCACATGCAGGGTTTGGTCCTAGTAGAAATGGTTTAGATAAGACTGTGCAAACCAAACAGAGATTGGTAGGTTCTGACTTATTAAGTACATAGGAACTTGGTACTTAGACAAATAAATTGAATGTCCTCTTTGTGACAGTAAGAATGGGGTTGCCTTCACAGCCTCTCTTACCTAGACTGGAGTTGCTTGCATGTTTGCTTTCCTGAACCGAATGAGCCTGGAAATAGTAGGGACCACCAACTTCTTGGGTAAAACAGAAACACAGAACTCTCCCAGGGCATGTGGTGGTGAAGGCAGAAACAGGTCTAGATCTTAGAGTCTCTGTCTCCTATCGTCTGCTCCTGAGGCATCCGCTTTGGGGGGCTCTCACCAGTCGGGTGGTATGTGGAAACTGGGAATTAAGGTTCCCATTTCTATTGTGTGAGACTATAGGGATGAGATAAGCATATGTGATTGTATGGCTTTGTTCTTAATTTTTAAAGAAATACTATATTTAGAACCTGAATTAGAAATTACCATACCCAACAGCCCTTAATTCCTTTAAGTATTCGTTTTTACTTCTAATTTCCACTGTGTGGTGGTGGGTTGGGTGATGCACTGGTTACATGTCACGAAGCAGATTTAGGACTGCTGACAGGCTCCCCAGTTTCTATTTGGAATATATACCTACATCTTTTACATGTTTTTAAAAATTGTTCTTTCTTTAGCTTCTTACCATCATGCCATGACGAATAATGTTTATAAATATTTGAGCCTCTGATGTGCCCCCCACCCCCCCCAAAAAAAAACATTTCTCCAGCCTCCCTTCTAAGTCTTCACTTCACTTCCTTCCTGAAACATTTCTGCCTCCTTCCTTCCCTCCTTTCCTGGGCTTTTGGCATGAAGTCGCAGGCCTTTGGGGCTAACTACACCCTTTTCTCAGAGGCCACCATTGGACTGTAGGTGTTATTTCAAAGTTGTCACCTGGTGGTTTGTGTAGCTGCCTGCACCGCCAGCAGCATCTATTGGGTGTTCTTTGGGCAGAGTAGGGCAGTAAATCACCAGTTCAGTTAGGAGGTCATTGCTAGTGAACGCCGAGGGCTCTCCTACGAGGTGCCAGGCTCTGTGGTGGACAGTGAGGGACAAAGAGGGATGATCCATTCTCTTTCTTTAAGGCGTTTACAACTTAGATTGATGACTTTGGCATTGGAATTTTTTCATCTGACCTTTCAGTAGGTGTTTGGCAGTGACCTTGGACCCTTTTATCATTGCCAGCTTAATAGTCCCAGTGGGAAAGGACTCCCTGGTGTGACCGGAAGTTTGGTTGGAGAATGCTGGGGTACTAGGGCTTTGGAGAGCTGGACCTTTAACTCCCTGGCTGCTTTGGGGATCTCCACATCACCCACATGGAGGCAGAATGGTACTAAGAGGCATTTATATCTAGATTTGGTAGCACAGTGTACTCTGGGGCATGGAAAATAGGTGGGGAAGGGCAGATGGGACCCTGTGGAACTGTCAAGATAAGTATTTGAAAGCCTGTATCCTTAATTTAAATGAGACTTCACCTTGTATCACCACTAAGTCAATATGGTTTCTTAAGGATCCTAAATTCTATTCCATTATTAGGTTTTTACAGGTGTTTTGCTAATTTATGTTCTTCCTTTGTAGCCCAATCTTGATTTGGCAAGATATGTATATAGGAGGAGGAAATCTAAGTCTTTTCATTAGACAACCAGGGTTTTGTTCTTTGCTATGTTTTGGTCTCCAGGAGGAGTTTCCCTTTCCCTTTGTTGATGGAGCTTCACCCTTAGTTACCAGATACACCCTCCCCACAGGCTATTCCCATTCCAGCTCAGAAGATTTGCATTCCGTTCTGGGGGTGGGAGGTGAGATTCTCAAAGCTCCTCTGAATTCCAGAGGTCAGGCTTTATGATGTTGGTGGTGATGAGCTGGGGCGGGACCAGAAGCAGCTTGGTGACTTGCAAACAAGGAAGTGTTATGTTTAGAGCTAATTTAGCTACGTAGATGAACTTTGCCACTTTTTGCTCTCAGGAGATTTTATTGGTGCTGTAAGACCTGGCAGGCATCAGGCTTGTTTTCCGAACAGTTGTCATGTCTGCGGATTTCCTTGACAGCTTCTTCACTATGCAACTGTAGCACCTCTGTCATTGTGACTTAGTAACACAGGCTGTCAATGTTGTGTTCGACAACGCTGCCTCTGGATGTAGGTGTGGGAAGACATCTTAGGGTCAAGACTTTGACTGACCTTTCCATCTCCCTGGAGCCTGGAACAGTGCCTAATATGTAGAAAACATAACTGTTTGTTGACCGGTTAAGTAAATAGTAGGAGATCAGCTTCTTAGAGCATAGGCTACTATTTCAGTCCTTGTTCTTTTAGTTTGGTGCAAACGTTATTGCGGTTTTCGCAGTGTTGAAATTTGGCATTTGATATTAGAATACAGTCTTAAATAAATGTGTGTTGCGTTATACATCATTTTAACCCTACCAGACCGCCGTACCGATTTCTCGGTAATTTCCGAATCTGCCGCTAGACCGCTGTACCTAATTTTCGAAATGCAAGGCAGACCTATTTCCTACAATGTCTCCGAGTTCCATCTTATTCTAACCACTTGTTTGCATGGAACTAACATTTTTCTATATCATGTGGGCTTTTTCTCTTGAATGCTCAGGAGCCCGGGTATAGGGGACAGTTAGGTTCAGGGCCTCAGGTCTAGTAGGGTTAATGTTCATTTCTCGCTTTATGTTTTTTTTTGCTGAGTTATTATTTGCTGTTTATATTTATTTTAGACCATGGAAATGATGTTAGACAAAAAGCAAATTTGAGTGATTTTCTTATTTGAGTTCAAAATGAATCATAAAGCAGCGAAGAAAACTCACAACATCAACAATGCACTTGGCCCAGGAACTGCTAACGAATGTACAGTGCAATAGTGGTTCAAGAAGTTTTGTGAAGGAGATGAGAGCCTAGAAGATGAGGGGTGTAGTGGCCGGTCATTGGAAGTTGACAACGACCAATTGAGAGCAGTCATAGAAGTTGATCCTCTTACAACTACATGAGAAGTTGCTGAAGAATTCAAAGTCTACCATTCTATGGTTGTTCAGCATTTGAAGCAAATTGGAAAGGTGAAAAAGCTCAATAAATGGATAGATACATCATGAGCTGATCAGAAATTTAAAAAATTGTCATTTTGAAGTGTTCTCTTATTCTATGCAATAACGACGAACCATTTCTCAATCACATTGTGACGTGCGAGAAGACTGGATTTTGCACAACAACTGGCGACGACCAGCTCAGTGGTTGGATGGAGAAGAAGCTCCAAAGCACTTACAGAAGCCAAACTTGCACCAGAAAAAATGTCATGGTCACTGCTTGGTGGTCTGCTGCTGGTCTGATCCACTACAGTTTTCTGAATCCTGGCGAAACCATTACATAAATCTGATAGTATGTTCAGCACATCAGTGAGATGCACCGAAAGCTGTAACACTTGCAGCCAGCATCGGTCAACAGAAAGGGCCCAAATTCTTCTCCACAACAACGCCTGACAGCACGTCACACAACCAGTGCCTCAAAATTTGAACAAATTGGGCTATGTATTGGGCTACGAAGTTTTGCCTCATCTACCACATTCACCTGACTGCTCACCAACCAACTACCACTTCTTCAAGCATCTTGACAACTTTTTTCAGGGAAAATGCTTCCACAACCAGCAGGATGCAGAAAATGCTTTCCAAGAGTTTGCCAAATCTTGAAGCACAGATTTTTATGCTGCAGGAATAAACAAACTTATTTCTCATTGGCAAAAATGTGTTGATTGTAATGGTTCCTATTTGATTAATAAAGGTGTATGTGAGCCTAGTTATAATGATTTAAATTTCATGGCCTGAAACCGCAATTACTTTTGCACCAATTTAACCTAATGAATCTTAATAACTTTGGATTCCCTTTCTTTCCATTCAGTGTATAGACTCTTAGAAACGTGGAGCTGAAAAGGAACCTGAAGAGTTCCTTCAGTCTAACCCACTTGTTTTACAGCTTGGGCAGTGAAGACAGAGAAAAGGAGGTATTCCTGAAGTGTACAAAGCCAGTGGGGGGAAGAACTCAAGCCTAGCCCTCTTGATCCTTCTGTTATTTTATTTTCCTGCATTCACCTCCCTATAAACATTATTGGGATCTCCCTACTCAAAAACTGCTGTCATCTATGACAGTCCAACTTGGCTTGGCTTCTAAGGCTTTCATAAAAAGCCCTGGTCTTTCTACCCTTATCTTTCACTACTGTCTAATGTACACCTTCCATTTCTGCCAGTCTGGATGCAAATGTTACTTCCCTCCCAGAGATTTTCTTGACCACCCCGCTTGATCTCCCTTCCTCTGCAGGCACTCTTAGAACTCTCAGTTTGGAGCCTCCAAATGGCACTTAAATAGTGCCCCATAGGGTGCATATTGTGTGAGTCTTACATCGCTACTCAATTGGAACTCTTTGCAGGCACGTCATATACTCTTGTGGAATGTTAGGGTTGGAGGGGATCTTAAGATTCATTTGACTCAGTTACTTGATGTTACATATGAGGAAGCTAAAACCCACATAGCTAATTGACAGTGGAACCTTTATCGATTGATTGATTTCTCTCTCTCTTACTCTTTCTTATTTCGACAAAGGATCTATCAGTCTCACTCTAGATTAAAAAAAAAAAGACTTACTGAGGGATAATTAAAGTACAATAAACTTCAATTTAAAGTGTACAGTTCGGTGAGTTCATACATACACACAAACTAACTCACAAACAGAAACACACCGCGTAATCTGGAAGCCATTTCTTAACTTGAGAATTTTTTCCTTTCTGGAGAGACTGAGAATGAAGCAAGTTTTATTTTCTAATCCAGAAAACCCATTTATGTTTCCTTTAAGTTTTGCTTCAAAATTGAGCACTTCCTTCTTTGCTCATCTCTTTTCTCTTTTACTATAGGAAGCTAGAATAAGTCAGGTGGCACCTTTAGTACTCTGCTTGGAAATTTATTTAGCTACTTTATCTAATTTATTGGGCATGTTTCCTGCTTTCTGTGTTACCACATGTGACAGAATTACCAGACTTTTCAATATTACCATGGTCTTCTTTTCTCTAGCTTCTAAGAACATTTTCCTTATTTTTACTTAAGCTCCTCACGATAGCCTGTCACCCAGTCCCAGAGTCACTGTTTTAGGATTTTGTTTCAACAGCACCCACTTCTAAGTACCATCATTTGTTAAACTTTTCTGCTGCTACATAAGTCCCCTAAAATGTATGGTGTAAAACAACCATTTTATTATGCTCACAAACTCTAGAGTAGGAATTCTGCAGAGCACTGCAGGGATGGCTGGTCCCTGCTCCACCATCTGGGACCTCTGCTGGAAAGACTTCAAGGACTAGGGTGACTCAGTGGCTGGGGCTAGTATCACCCACAGGCACTTACCTCACACATTTGCGGGTTGATGCTGGCTCTTGGGGAGACCTCAGCTGGGACTGTCAGAATATCTGCATGCGCCCTTCCACGTGGCCTGGGCTTCCTCATAGCTTGGGAGACAGGATGTGGACACTGCTGGTTTCTTGAGGCCTGGATCTGAAAAGTGCCACAGATTTATTTCTACTGTGTTCTATTGGTCACGCAGTCACAGAGCCTAGATTCAAGACAAAGGGTCATTTTGACAGGAGACTTGTTTCGAAACCATCACAAGTGTCTTTAGCATGGTTCCCTGGAAGCACATTTCTCTCCTCTCCCTCTTGGCTTTGCGTAGTGTCTGCTTCTGCTTTGTACAGCAGTTCCATTTTTACTGGACTAGGGCATTGGGGATGTTCCTGTAAGACATCACATTTTACCTGCCTCAGAGAGGGACTCTGTCTTGTAAATTTTCTGTGTTCATTGCCCCTACTTTTAGAGGACTTGGGGTTCCCACCCAGGGAAGAGCTCACTGATCCTTTGTGCTTCCTTAGAAATCAGCTCGGGGCAGGCAGGTAAGGCTTGGGTAAATTCTTCACTGAGCTTTCTGGAGGTGAAAAGGTGGCTCAGTTTCTGCTAGGACTTGTTGGTTACCATTCTATTATTTAATACTTACCCTGACAAGCTGTGATTGACTTCTAGAGTCTGTAGATGGTGGCCCATATGTAGCCTCACTTGGAGGATAAGCCTGTCCTGGGCCTATTATGGCCCTCTACCCATTTGAGATCAGGTTGCTTTGAGAGCAGGAAAGCCCAGTTAGGAGTGTCACCCTGTCCTTTGGCTTTGTATCAGAACTGTCCCAGAGTAGGGTATCAGTGGGAATGGAGCTGGGCCTCTGCTCAGGGAGCCTTTCTCCCCTTTCTCCTCCTGGGTGCCTCAGAGGATGGCCATGGGGGACCACAGTGAGAAGGCCTTGTCTAGAATTGGGGCAGCCACTGAGTAGGGGGAGGATGTGTTGCCTAACAGCCGGGAATGGTAAATGGCTGATTCCCAGGCAGTTTCATTTAGAAGCAGGCCAAGCAGCTGCTTAGTAGGGACTAAGCGTATTGGAACCTTACCTTGCAGACAGGCTCCCTTCCTGGCACCCACAGCCCATCTTGGTGCCCCTGAGCTATTTCCCGGATTCCGGTCCCAACTTAGTCCTCTTCCTAATAGCCCCGTGGCCAGAACATGCTAAGTTCAGAACTGTCTTGTCAATGAAGGGCTAAAGATGGCCTTTCTTCCAAAAGAGACCCTGGGTGCACTTGATAACATATGGCGCATCCCTAGCCACAGATGTTTCCTGCTCTGTTACTTGACAATGGCCCAGGTCACCAATCCAGTCGGGTCATGTTCTTGTGAAACAATACCAGAGGGAAGGGCAGTATTTTGTACTTTAACTCTCACTTTATATCTACACACACACACACACACACACACACACTCACTGCTTTCCCTTTAAATTTGTTTCTCTTTCCATACCTTATTTCATACCCTTTCTGTCCCACCCACTTGTCTTATGTGTTTGTCTGTGTGTGAGTGTTAATGCTCCTCTGTTTCTTTTAAATTTCCTTTACACGCTCCCTGCTTTCCCCTCTCATTCTCCTTTTATCTGTTTATCTCCCCTCTCCTGAAATGTTGGTTTTGGCCAGTCGTGTGCTGCGCTGTTGGCACCCACGCCAGTGCTGAGCAGTGTCCTGGCTGCTGCTGACAAGGCAGTGGCACGGGTGCCCATTTTCACAGTTTTGTCTCCCTGGGGCCAGCCCTGGATTTTAGAATAAAGAGCGAGAGATGATAAGAGCAGAGTCTCAGGTGTCTCTTAACCACTTTGTAATTACTTTTCTTCCATATTTCTTCAACCTTTGTGGAACTATTTATGGTGCTCAAACGTTTTTAAAATTTACATCATCTGAGTCACCCAGCTAGCATGTTAAGATGTTCAGAGCAAGTTTTTCTCCCTCTGAGCACATCCAGGAAGTAACAGAACCAGGATCAGAGGAGAACCCAGGTCTCTAGACTCTTGGCCCAGTCTATGATTTTCGCCCTCTAAGGAAGGGTTTGGGGGACTGATCGCCATTCTGGGCTACACTAACTGCTTTGTGTACCTTTCTGTGTTATTCTTCAGGCAATATGGCCCAAAGAGGGAGTCGACAAAGTCTGTGAACAATGCTCTGGAAATCTAGGAGACCTAGATTTTAACCATTTATTTCTTATTCATTCACTTAGTCATTCAACATAAATATATTAATTATAGATGCACTGCAAAGAGCAGGGGATATAAAGATTAACAAGATACTGTCACTGCTTTCAAGTATGCCCATCCATCGTCTAGTAAGGGAGGTAGGTGAGGAAACAATATAGTTCAATCAAGTGTTACAAGTACCATAATAGACGTTTTTCCAGACACAGGGAGATATCAAAATCTCCACCTGGGTGAGATGAATAGAGTCAAGAGAGTTTCCATAGAAGAGCTATAGAGATATGCACGTGGGTAGGCCAGCATTCCAGGTAAAGGAAACAGAATGTGTGAAGGCCGAGAGGTGTGAAAAGCAAGGAGTGTGATGTGGCTAAGCATGGGAGGCAGGCTTGTATTGAGGTAAAGACCGTGGGATATGACAAAGGAAAACAGGCAGTAACCAGATCTTGGGATCCTCGTCATCCATGCCAGTGAGTTTGTACCTCATTCTATAGATAGTGGGGAGTTTCAGGCATGACGACTTTTGTATTTTATAAAAATGTCAGAAGATGGGGGGAGTTCCCTGGTGGGGTAGTGGCTTAAGGCTTCGGCGCTGGCGCTGTCAGCACTGCGGCCTGGGTTCGATCCCAGCCAGGGGAGCTACCCACATACCAAAAAGCAAAAAAAAAAAAAAAAAAAAAGATGAGAGGATATATTGGAACTGGGTTAAGACCAAAGGCAGAGAGATTAGGTAAGAGAGTGTTTTAATAGTCCTGGTGAAAAATAAGATCCGAACGAAGGAATTAGTAGCGTGGTGGGAATGGCAAGAAGGAGAACAGATCTAAGAGATGAGAAGGATGTAGAATTGACAGGACTTAGTATCAGGTAGATGAGTATTTACGGGGAGGGAGCTGGATCCAGGTGCTTGAAGGAGGAGGAGAAAGAAGAAATGTGAATCTTTTCTCTCCTATGGAATGGGTTGGAAATACATGCGGGAGTGAAAATCAGGGGTGAGGGAAGCAGCATAGGGATGAGACCCTATGAGAAGACGCTCAGCCCAGGTGTGGATGGGAGTAGACGGGCATGGGGAGGGAAGGCCCAGGGCAGTGGTTCTGCACTGGGAGAGGGCAGGCCAACTAAACCAGCCTCGCTTTTCCCACCTCTGTCATTTCCCTGTGGCATTGTAGCATACCACCCTAAAAGGTGTGCCTTAGAACAATATGTTATTTTTCGATGTTTCTTTGCATTCACTGGACAGTTCCTCTACTTGTTTCCCCTGGGCTCACTCATCTAACTGAGTTTATTTGGGTCCAGCGAGACCACACTCACATGTCAGGCTCACGAGGTGGCTGGCTATTGGCTGAGGTATGCTGATTATGCTCCATATGGCCTCTCATCCTCTAAAAGAATAGATTGGCTTCCTTATGTGACAGTCTCAGGGCAGCATTCCAAATGTTTGAAGCGAGAAACTGCAAGGCCTCTTGAGACCTCAAGTTTGGAGTTTGCACACACCTTAATTTCCATGGCATTCTGTTGGTCAACGCAAATCACAAGATCATTCTAGATTCAAGGGGCAGAGAAAGATTCCACCACTTGACAGCATGAGCTGCAAAGAATTTATGGTGGTATTTCATTAATTCCCTTCTCCTCCCACCCCATGTTTAGAATCCAGGGACAGAGAGGTAAGCCATTTGAACAAGTTTGCCAAGCAATTATTCTGAATGGCCAGCTATTAATATTAATATTAGTAATTATCAAGCTAAGATTGAAAACTATGTGTTAGCCACGGAGCTCAACACTTGACTTGCATTGTCTGTCTCTGTTCCTTACAACAGTCATCTGAGATACGTGTTCTTTTAACCTTCATTTTATAGACAGGGAAATTGAATTTTAGAGAGAGAAGATTATTTGCTCAAAGTCAGTAAACTTTTTAGTGGCCTATGCTGAAACCTGAACCCCAAGGTCATGGTGTTCTTAGACCCTCTGTTGAGAACAACTGCCCTAGAATAACCTGTTGAATAACTCAATGCTAATGATAACTAAGAACTATAGTGAGTTACAGTGTATGACAGCATTTCAAAGCCACTGTCTTCTTTGCCCGTTATGACTACCCTGTGATGTACCTAGACAATTTTGAGAAGCCCAGAGAGAATGCGTGGATTTGCCCGTGCTCACATTACTAATAAACATGGAGAAACTGCAGGGAGTTCTAAACTCCAGTGAGAATTGCATGAAGGAAAGGCAGGGCCTTACCTGTATTGTTTACCACTGCAGCCCTGGGACCTTGGAGTGAGTGAGTGCTGCCTTCTCTGTGAGAAGCCCAGGGGTGCCTGTGCCCCGGTCAGCATGGGCAGGCCCCTTCTTCCATCATGAGCTGCTGGAGCACATTGGGCCTGGCCTGTGTGGGGATGCTGGACAAGGAGCCCTGGCAGCTCTGGGCCTCCAATCAGCAAAGGTGCAACAACCAGTACCTTTAAAGGCAAGGGCCAGTTTCTTCTCTGCCTTATCCTTCACAATAAGTGGTAAACTAAACCTCAATGCTAGGCATTGAGAGAATTTCTTAACTTGAGATTTCTCCATGCTGGAACTACTAAGTGTAGTTAAATTTTATTCTTTCTGAAAGCATGCTAGAATTAGAGAGACCAGAGGGCATCAGCATGTTCTCTGTCCCACCTGTGGGAACTGTGCCCTAGTCCCATAAGTAACAGTGGATTCATGGACTAGTGAATTCTCACCTTGGGGGTTGAGGGGACACATCCTTAGGGGAGTATATATCAAAATATATATTGCATTGTCCGGAGAGATGAGACATAACATAGTTTGAAAAGGCTTCCTAAGAGATTCTGAGTCTCATTAGGTGCCTGTAACCTCTTCACAAGGACATGATTTTTTATCTCTTGTTTATTCTTGTGTCTAGCACCTAGAGCAGGGCCTGGCACATAGTAGGTGCTCGCTAAGCATTTGTTGAATGAATAAACAGATGATAAGGTCATCCTTTATTAAAGGCATCTGCTCTCCCCCCACTTGGGAATACCTGAAATGTAGAGTCCTTTGTGTAGCCCAGACAGATACTTACTGGCTTTTAGGGCTAGACTTTTGTATCCATGGTTCTGAGGGACCTAGGCCACTCGGTTGTGAGGAGATTGGGATCTCCCCAGGCTCAAGCCTGGCATATTGCCCTCATGCTGCTTACCTTAGGGAGCGCTGAGGCTTATTCTCTTCACACCTCCTTGCTGAGTGGAGTCTCTTTGGTCATTGGCTTGGCCAAGCACTGAATTTCTCTCCTTTGTGCCCATGTACATGTGGGATGGGTCTTGTTTGACTTGCCCTTTTAAAAACAACTTAAGCATGTTGAGGTTTCCTGTTGCTCGGGGGCAGCCAGAGGCTATGACCCAACAGGGAATTGTTGGCCAATCTGTGACTCACTCGAGCTCCAGTTTTCTGTGTGTGAGCAAGCAGTGACAGCAGCCTGGCTCAGGGGCAGCTGGCTGCCTTTCTGTGGGTGGCATGGCACTCTGGAGCCTGCATGGCTGGACTGCTCAGCTTTGAGGGCCATGCATGACATAGGGTCAGGTAGGCCTTTGTAGCATGCACTGTTATAGAAAAACTGGGAGGAATTCTGCAAGTTAACAGTGATTACCCAAGTAGACAACTGGAAAACTATACTGAAAAGAAAGTATACTCATGGTTCTCTGCAATAAGCTCATCTCTATCTTTTTCTTTCTTTCTTTGTTCATCATTCATTGAGTGCCTTCCACATACTGAGTATGTATATTCTCTACCTAGAAGAAATCATGGTCTGGTAGGGAAGACCAAGAGATCCTCTGATATTTACAAATGTGGCATTCAGCACAGGACGGTGCCCAGTGCTGTGGGGGTTCCTACTGAGCTATGTCTGGGGTCCCTGCTGGTTCACAAAGATGGCAGAGCCTGCTGCTGCCTCTTTAGAGAGACAACACAGTGTAGTGTAAGGTCGTGTCTTGGCTGTACCCCTTACCAGATGAGTGATTTTAGATGAGGTAATAATTAACCTTACTATGCCCTTCGTGTTTTTCATTTGTAATATGAAGATAATAATAAACTATAATAACACTAGAGAGTTTTTATGAAGATTAAATGAGCGAATATATATACAAGGTCAGACAATTAATTTTATGAACTCGTCCTAGAAAAAGTGCTGCATACCTCATTGCTGAGTATCACTACGGTCACCTTCAAAGTACTCCTCTTGGGAAACTATGTGCCGACTATGTCAGCGCCTAGGCCACCCTTTTGGAACTCTTTTTCTGGAATGGCCATCAGTGCTCTCATCATACCCAAAATCTGACAATTAAGTTCACGAACTTACCACCATGTGCTTACATTGGCAGCACTGTACACACACTTGGTAAGGTGTCATACTAAGTTATTCGTACAGTGCGCCAACGTAAGTGCATGGTACGATGACAGCTCTGATGGCCATTCCAGAAAGAGAGTTCCAAAACTGCTTTGAAGGGTGGACCAGGCACTGGTGTCAGTGCACAGCTTCCCAAGGGGAGTGCTTCGAAGACGACCGTGGTGATAGTCAGCACTGAGGTATGTAGCACTTTTTCTAGGATGAGTTTGCAAACTTAGTTGCCCGACCTCATGTGTAAACATTTATTTAGAACTATTCCTAATATTTGCTAAGATCTGTATGTGGATTTGGAGCTGGGAAGTGGCTGATGTTTGATGGGATGCCACTGCTAGAGGATAGAGCTGCCTAAGGAGGTTGTCTCACCTCCCATCAGCCTTCTCCTTTAGAATGGAAAGGACTCTTTCTCGAAGGGCCCTCCTGATCCTTTTGAGACCCTCAGGTATCTGAGTTTTGATCAAGATGCAAGCTGAGGAGCAGTATCTTGTGTCCAATAGCAGCAGTCTCAGAGGGAGATAGAATTCTTGTTAAGGAGACAGACCGAAGGGCTTGAGTATATAGTTCGGGCTACTTTAGGAAATGATTCCTGGAGCTGCTTTTGTACTGGCTTATGGAACCTAATCATTAGCATCCCTTCCCAACTCTACATTTAGTGACATCACAGCGATAGCTTGAAATCAGCCTTAGTAGGGATATTTATACTGCAGAAGTTGGCAAATGCTACATATCTATGTTTTCTTCCTAGAGAGCTGGTATTAAACACTTAGCTGCACACCGCTGAGTCTTACTGTTCTTGAGTTGGCAGATGTAAACTCCTGGGATGATCTCACCTGTCCCAGAACCGACTTCTGCTCCAGATACTTCCTCGGGGTCTCTGGGGATGAATTGGGCAGAGAGGCCCACTGAGCTTGGCCTGCTGTGCATAAGGAGCTGTTTCTTTTCTTGAGGACAGCTTTGAAGGTGCATTACTTGAATACAGTACTTTTAGCTTAAGAGTTTTACAGGAATAAGGTACTGGGCTCTATAAGAATAAAACACAGTGCCTCTGGTTGTCAAGCTGCTCACTGCTATTTTCTCTTCTTTTCCTTTCTTTTTTTGCTCCTAGGTCTCAGTCAGTCTCTCCACCTCCAGTTCTCTCCCCACCAAGGAGTCCCATCTACCCGCTCAGTGATAGTGAAACGTCAGCCTGCAGGTACCCAAGCCGCTCCAGCTCCCGGCTTCTCCTCAAGGACTGGCACCCCCGTGATCCTTTACCCCAAAATCCTCAAGCTTCCTCCCCAGACACTTCACCACCCATATGTCCCCTCAAGGCCACCAGCTTTGGTAATTTGGACAGAAGCCCTTCAGTGTGCAACAGAGAAGACCAGAAGGAGAATGTTCAACGGGCAGCCCAGGACATAGAGGGGGTAGCTGCGTGCGTTCCTCTTGCCCACAGCACTCCATCCCTGGGGCCAGCAGGTGGCCCACGGAGCATCTTTCACAACCGCACTGGCACCCGTGCCCACAGCCTGGGCATCCGGGAGAAGATTTCAGCATGGGAGGGTCGCCAGGAGGCTTCGCCCAGGATGAGCATGTGTGGAGAGAAACGGGAGGGCTCTGGGGGTGAGTGGGCGGTCAGTGAGGGCTGCCCCAGTGTGGGCTGTCCCAGTGTGGGCTGTCCCAGTGTGGGCTGTCCCAGTGTGGTGCCATCCCCTTGTAGCTCAGAAAAGACCTTTGATTTCAAGGGCCCCCGGAGGATGAGCAGGACCTTCTCCGAGTGTTCCTACCCTGAGACCGAGGAGGAGGGAGAGGCACTCCCTGTCCGGGACTCTTTCTACCGGCTGGAGAAACGGCCCGGCCGGAGTGAGCCTAGTGCCTTCCTCAGGGGGCATGGTAGCAGGAAAGAGAGCTCAGCGGTGCTGAGTCGCATCCAGAAAATTGAACAGGCCCTGAAGGAGCAACCAGGCCGTGGACTCCCCCAGCTCCCCAGCAGCTGCTACAGTGTAGACCGAGGGAGAAGGAAGACTGGGACCTTGGGCACCTCAGAGGAACCAACAGGGAGCGCGAGCGTGAGCGCGGGCAGCAGGGCAGGAGGAGTGGCTGGAGTTGCTGGGGAGGCCGGCCCACCCCTGGACAGGGAAGGCAGTGGCTCCGCTCAGCCAGGGACTCCTGGAAATAGCCCAAGCTCCCAGCTCCTGCCATCGAAGAGCTGCCCTGATCCAGCTGTGAATCCTGTCCCCAAACCCAAGCGCACCTTTGAATATGAGGCTGACAAGAACCCCAAGAGTAAGCCAAGCAATGGTCTACCTCCTTCCCCCACACCTGCTGCTCCACCGCCGCTGCCCTCCACCCCAGCCCCACCAGTCACCCGGAGACCCAAGAAGGACATGCGTGGTCACCGCAAGTCCCAGAGCAGGTAATGCGTGCCTCTCCCTTGTCTTCTAGTGGGGCACGGTGGCTTTCTTTTCAGTGGAGGATGCAAAAGCAGATTGCAGTTGTGGACCACAGTCAGTAGTGCCTTAGACGTTCGGAAGCACCCCGTAATTGTTAGGTGGTAACATGAATTAATTAGATGAAAAAGAGATTGTTGTTCTGCTCTTTCCGGCTAAGGACGCTTGAACGTGAGCGGGAGAGTAAAAGCGCGTCTTCCAGATGCCGCGTACTGAAGATGTGGGCTGGGTTTTAGCCTTTGGAATAGAGTTAGGCTGTGTTGCAAGCCCTGTTAGGAAGGGCTAGGGCCACCCTATTTTTAGATAGAATAGACAGTCCCTAGAAGACTGGGAGGATTTTAGCCTCATGACTACCTGAAGCACCAGCATTAAAAATTTATTTCTCTGAGTCCAGCAATATCTGAATACTGCATGTTATCATTAACACAATAGTATTGACACATTTAACATGAAAAATTTTCTCTTTCTTGAGTGCTGACTGGCCACATAGGAACCTCAGCCTGTATGAAGAGGGGATCCTTGGATTCTGAGGGGGGAGACTGATGGAGAAAGGAGTGAAGGAACATTGTACCTACTTCTTGGCCATGTTCAAGAATGATCTGTTCTGAGACTCATGTTGGTTTCCTGGTCAGTCTCAGCATTCCTGACCCTGACTACCCAGGGCATCTCCACAGTTACAGTGACTTGGGAGTTGGAGCTGTGGAGTTGGTGAAAGTTGACAAGCATCTTGTTCTCTGAATTGGGGTCGGCTGGGAGCTGGCTTTCTTTGGATGGTCAGCCTTTTTCTTCTAACCCAAAGTCAGATAAGCATTCAGGTTTGTTTCACTCCTGGGGAGTCTTCAATCTGACCCCATACTTCAGGCTTCATCTAGCGTATCCCATCTCATATGGAAGCTTTCCTGTCATGTGCAGGCAGAGAGAAAGATATCACAAAGGTTCAGACCCATGAGCCAGGAGAGCCCTTGGCTAAGGGTAATCCCATGTTTTGGCTCAGCCCAGCATGCTCATTGGCTCTTTAAGTTTGTGACAGCCTACCAGGATTATCCTTTGTCTTTATTCATCTATTTCTATAAACACCTGTCCAGAGCCTGCTGTGCACCAAGCCTTGTGCCAGTCAAGAGGAGAGAGGTGCAAGGAAGACATGGTTCTTCAAGGAGTTCATGGTCTGGTATAGGAGATAAATGCATAAATCATAGATGCTGTGGTACGTGCCATGATCCATGTCAGTGTAGGACCCTGCAGAGACCCAGAGGGAGAGGCACTTAAATTAGACTGGAGAATGAAGGAACTCTCCTCGTGGAGTTGCTGAGCTAAATTTAGAACAGCAAAAAGCACTGAGCTGGGTGAAAGGGGGATGGGGAAGTAGTACATCAGCCTGAAGGTTTTACACATACTTCCATACACATTACATTTATATATAAGATACACACATACATATACCATATATGGTGGACTTGCTTCATATGAAAATTAACTTAGCAAATTTAACTCTGTGCTTTTGGAAAAATAGAGAAACAGTTCAAAAGGTACAGGCTGTTTTGTTTGCCTTTCTGCACAGTGAGCCTCTTCCCCTGGGGAGCATGAGATGGTAAGTTTGTATCTCTTGTGCCAGGTGTGATTTTTATATTTAATATGCTTGATAATTAAAAAAAAAAGCCAAATACTTCTTCCGGTATTTGACCAAAGAAAAAGAAATCTGTTAAGAAATTTAAGGGAGAAACTGACTATATTAGTCTTAATGAAAGACAGTGTGTTGGTCCTCAACATGATACTTTCCGGAGGGATTTTGAAGAATTAACTTCGCCGAACCTAATTTGGGTCGTATTTGCTGACTTTGAGAACTACCTGCATAAAATATTGACTCCATTGTATACCTCAAGGAAAGCCTGGTCTCAGACCAATAGTGGTCTGAGGGCCAACATTCAGGAACCACTGTGTTCAGTCATTGAATATTTAACTGGTTGAGATGTCTGGACCAGAGACAGAGGTTCAGGAATCATTATGGTACATAGGGTGATGGGCATCAATATTTGACCCCCAGAAAGTGCAGAGTAAACAAACGAGTCCTGATGACAGAACTCTGAGAAACGCAGACATTTAAAAGGCAAGTGGAAAAGGGGATACCTCTCAAGGGTTTGAAAAGTAATTGCCACAGAGGCCGCTGGGAACTAGGAGGGACTGTGTCGTAGAGGCAAAGTGAGGCGAGTGCCAGTGTAGAGTGTTCATTGTGTCAAGTGCTGCAGCGTAGCCAGGCCAGCTGAGAGCAAGTCATGGCCTTTAGAACACTTTTAGTCCTTGACCTGTGCTTAGCAGGGCTCTCAGCAGGAGTTACTCATTAAACACAAGAGGAAGGACTTCACTGTCTGAAAGGTCTAATGGTACCTGAAAGAAGAGGGAGGTGTTAATGGGGGAGAGGAGGGATTCAGTCAGTGCCTTTCCTCCCTCCCTCCCCAGTAGCCTGCGGGGACCTGCCTGGAGAGGGACAGGATGCTGCTGGGGCTAGGACTTAGATGGAGGAAGTACCTGCACAAGGAAGGAGAGGTGTAAGAAGTGCTGTGGGCCCAGGGTGACCGAGGAGCCAACGAAGTGTGAATTTGAAATTCTCCAGAAGAGGGGAAGGCACAGGTGACTAACTGAAGGGAAACCGGATCTTAGAAGTAGCTACTGGCTGCAAATTGCTCTCATCGATCCACCTTAGAAGTGGTGTGATTTGTTTTGAGAGTTCAGCCCCTCCTGTTTCAACAAACCACCCACCACCAACTGTTCCTCTGACCCGCAGACAACCCTGGGCACCAGCTGTCCATTGTTGAGCTCTTACTGCCTGCTCAGTGCAGGAGCTCTTGCTAGGATGCAAATATGATGTGAGACTCTGAAGGCAGATCAGGCACTCAGTCCCTGAGGTAGTGGTAGATGCTTCTCAAGGAGGATAGTCTCCAGGGTTTGGAGGCCCAAGTCAAAAGCTCAGACCCCGGAGTCAGACCTCTGTCGCCATATCTCCCAGAGCCTCCATCTCCTCCTTGGTGAAATGGCACAGTGCCTAGTAGCAGCATTGTGAAGATAAATGAAATAACGTATGTAGAGCACTTGACACAGCATCTGTCACATAGCACCCTTTTCAGGCATTGTATTGTGATTGGTATTACTTGCAGTCACCCAGGCTGGGGCCTCTCAGACCATCTAGTTCTTCATTGCGGTGGTAAGTTTGGATCCATCTTGATGCTTTCCTCAGTAACTGGTCTTGTGAGGAAGACCTCTGGCCTTTGCTGTTTTCCATGGCTGTTCCCCATGGCTGTTCCCCAGCAAGGCCCCAGGAATCTAGTTCACCCGAAATATCTTATGTTCTTGTTATCCACAGAAAATCCTTTGAGTTTGAGGATGCATCCAGTCTCCAGTCCCTGTATCCCTCTTCTCCCACTGAGAATGGTACTGAGAGCCAACCCAAGTTTGGATCCAAAAGCACTTTAGAGGAGAATGCCTATGAAGATATTGTGGGTAAGCAGTGGCCAGGGTGGTGGGCTGGGTCGTCTCTGGAATACCGAAGAACAGGATAGCAAGGGAACTTCCAGGTTCCACTTCATTCACCATGGGCAGCCAAGGCCCAGCTTCTGGAATTTCTCAAGGAAATGGGCATCAGAAGAAGCAGCTTAGCAAAGACTAAGCAACTAAGAGGTTAAAGCCTGGTCTTGCATGACCTGAAACTGAAAGGGCTTCTGGGACCACAAAAAGAGAAAAAGCCATATTATCCCTTTCTGTTATTTTTGGAAGGCTTTGGAGTCCGCTTGGTGCCCTTTATTAACTGTGTGTCCTTAGGCAAATCACGTAACTTTTCTGAGGCCTCTTTTTCTCAAATGATGGTGCTGATGTTATGATAACAAAAACAATAATAGCAATAAATAGGATTATTGTTAGGACTAAATATGTAGCAGAGCACCTAGCACAGTGCCGGTTTCTTAATCTGTTATCTCCCATATTCTTCCCTTAAGTCAGTGGTGTCAAGAACTGTGAGAACAGCTGAGATTTTACTCTGCTCATAAGCTAACAGGCTTAGCCTGCCCCAGGTTCACAGAAGCTGGCAGAAGACACAAGACTCTTGGATCAGAGAGAAAGGACTCTGTTGCTCACGGACAGCCGGGGCATGAGCTTCATGCTCACGTGGGTTCTGCAGGCCCCCACGTCCCACGGGGCCATGTGGAGGGGGCCCCCGTAGAGACTGTGCTCACAACTTAGGAAAGCCCTATCTTTTCAAGGGGCTGCTAGCAAACCTGTGCGTAAGGAGACATCACCGTTACTGCTCTGGTCAGAACACCAATCTGCCTCTGCCCCCGAGGGCTGTTTGCTCTATAAACATCTTCGAAAAGATAATCTGGAACCATTAATTCCTCTTGTTCAGAAGGTCAGAAATGTCAGACACCGTGGAGAACTGTCCCTCCGACACCTGGGAGGACTCGATCTTGGCAAACCTACGTTCGAGGGTCAATGAAAAAGCAATAACCTAGGCTGGGTTGGGTTTATTTTTGGCTTTCATTTTGATTCTGGCCTCATTCTCTTCAGTGGGGGCTTTAATTCTGCTCAAGTGAAATGTGTGTCCCAGTGCAGGTTGCTGAAGAAGAGAAGCAGCGTGCTTGCTCGCGTGTCCGTTCCCTCCGTCTTCTCTGCCTCTCTTAGGCCTTGAGGCCGAGAGCATAATCTTAGTTTACACATTAGAGCAATGTGGATTCTCATAAGTCTGTGGAGTCTTAGGAAGGGAGAATCATCTGTTCTGTCCTTTGATCTGAGCCATCAGGTTCATAGTGTTCTCCTTAGAATTTGCTGGGTCGGCATTTCCAGGGCGACAGCAGCATGCTTGCACCCACACAGGCACTGCTTCCCCGGGACTGGAGTGTGCTGTACGTAGCCATCCGCAACTAGGTCATAACAGGAAGACCGTGGGAGTGAGATCCCTAGGACAGCAACTGGACTCGGGTAGGGAGGCCTCTTCCCTTAGCACTGGGAAGAAGCTTGTACACGTGGGTCACCCAGAGTTGAGGTCAAGAGCTGTGGGGATCAGAGGCACAACCCCATCTCCCTCCCCACCCCTGTTTCAGGGTACATGTCTAGTTCTAGTTTGGAAGAAGTCGTAATGTCATTACTGCCCAGGGCCCTTGGGAGCACCCAGTGTGGCTGTGGCAGTGGGCAGACGAGGCGCTGCCAACACTGTGGGCCTCACTGTTCCCTCTTCTCTGAGACGCTCCAGCAGCCCTTCGGCGCCACCCAGAGATTGCAGGTGGGGGAATAGTCTCGTGCCAGCTGAACTGCAGTCGGAGAAAGGGACACGGCCACCATTTGAACTATCCAGAGTTCTGTGGTTCCAGGGTTTTGCTTGCGGTTGTTTGGAGGCAGTGTGGTACGAGGTGGGGGCAGAATTTTCAGGCCACTGTCCTGAGCAACAGAACTGTTCTCTGGGATTTCTTAGGTCAGGCTAGAGAGAAGAGGAAGAGGGAGGCAAGTGCATCTGGGCCTCAGCCTCCTCACTCAGTAAAGAGAACTTTCTGCCACTTTGGGGGATTGCGTGAGGAGGCGAGAAGGTACAGGAGCAGCCTGGCTACTTCTCAGATGGACGAGCTAGAGCCAGGGTTAGGGGCAGGAACGGGGTGAGATGGAATTGGAGCATGTGCCTTAGCTGCTCACTAGCTTCTGAATCTGTTGTGCCTTGTGCAGAGGGGTAGGGAAAGCGTAACAGGGATGGTGTAGGAGAGAGGGCAGGAGAGCGACCCAGGCACCTGGGTGTAGCTGCAGGGTGGTGTAGGGGTGGGTGTCAATATCTGTAGTTAGTTCCGTGTCCTGGGCACGTTTTCCTTCTTTGTATCTTTCACAGCAGCCCCGTCTGAATTTTTAGACGTAGGGCGGTTAGAGGGAAATACAAGGGAGCATATCTCTCTTTCTCTTAGATTCTAGTTGATTTATCCCTTTCTCTGTCCCTGGAGACAGGCCCAGGAATTCGGACCCTCCCCCAGAGGCTGGAAGAGGGGCCCTTGTTGCTGGACACTGAGTGTCAGTTTCGCTTTTTGCCTTGGACTGACCAGTGCCTGACTGCCCAGGAGGCTCTCTCTGTTCTTGGCCCAGCCTGTGCTCTGTGAGGTTACAGTCGCTTCTGGTTCCTTCTGGATTACCCAGCTTTTGCAAATGGAGCTCTGTTTGGGATGTATGATAATGAGGTGGGTGGGGAGTGTGGGTCGGGAAAGGTGGTGGGGAAGAGAGCACCCATGTTAAATCTCCATCCTGGGGACCAGCCAATTGGACTGGAGTCCCTGGTCTGTTAGAAGTTAAAGGCCGAAGCCTAACATGTCTTCTCTGTGAGCAGTGGGCTGGAACGGGAGGGGGGCCTTGGGAGTTTGTGGACCTTACACCCTGGGGAATGGGGTGGGATTCTACAAAACAAGCTGAGGTTTATCCTGCTAATTTGCAGTAGAGAGGTTCAAAAACAGAGTGCCTTGCTGCTTCCTGGGGCTGTTAATTCTCGCCTGTTCCATTTGACATTTGCCCCCGGAAGATGGGGCTATTCTACAAAGCCTTATAATCATTTGCATTCTGAGCCTGACTCTTTAAAAAATACACCCAAGGAAGCAGCTTGTTAGGGAGTTATGTGGAGTGGCCTCGGCGCCTGACCAAGGAGCCTGGGCTGCATTCCTCCAGAGCTTCCCACTCCTGTCAGCTAGTGAGGGCTGAGGGACAGTTTCCAGGAACTTGAGTGGGATGGGAGCTGGGGACATGGCCAGTCAGCCTGACTGCAAAGCTTTTTGAGCCTTTGGTCTCTCTGCCTTCCTCTCTCGTTTGTCCCCAGACTGGGAAGCAGTAAGGGACAAAGGGCACCTGACAGCATAGAGGCTGCATCCCAGAGGTGCAGCCCAGGGAACAGTCCCCAGACAATTGGGAAGTGGTGTCCAGGCTTGGAGAGTGGGTAAACAGCTGGCTCCTTAGAGTTCCCTATCTGATGTGCTGTGCATTGTGGGGGGAGTTGGACCCTTATCCTGGCCCTCTCTGTACTGTGTGTGTGTAAGAGGGGGTTGGAGTGGGGTGGAGAGGCTGAGAACCCAGAGAAATGGCTGGTTGGAACTGGGAACGGGATGAGGAAGGAAGCTGCAGACCCAGGGCCCTGGCTGTGCGTGTGGTTCAGGAAACAGGACTCAGTTTGGAGAAATCCTCAGCGCACGCACACACACACACACACACACACACACACGCACACACACCTTCCCTAACTGGTTCTTCCAGTTGGGTGTATGTTGGGGGGGGGGGGGGGGGCGTGTTGGCACATGTGGTTAATGACCAGAGGAGCTGTGGGGAGGAGTTGGGGGCAGGGCTGGGTGGGGCTAGGTTCTTCCTTCAAGAGAATCAGTGGGTAAGTTTGTGTTCTGACAAGCCCCTTCTAAAGAGTGCAAATTAGAAATTCTTGGTGATGCCCTAGTCCCTTATCTTACCCGCAAAGCTAGGAAGGGTTAAGACCTCTGGCTTCTTCAGCTGGACTCGGTGAGATGAGATGGGGTGGCTTAGGGCCGGGCCTGCAGCGAAGAGGGCCTGCCTCCTCTCCCTCTCTCAGGGTAGTGTGGGCCCTCAGAGAAGCTGGATGGGCAGGTGTGCAGATGAAAGTCTTGCACTCTACTGGGCTTTCTGTCTCCCATCCATGCCCCTCCTAAATCTCTACCATGTTGCTCTACTCAGCGCTAGCTTCTCCAGCCTTGCCATAGCTCTGCTCTGGGAGGTCCTGACCGCCTCTTCCCGCAACTCGAAGCCATTGCTCTGGTATTATCTTGACCTCAGCAGGTTCAGTGTAGTGGCTCTAGGACGCAGGGTCTGCTTAGTCTCTGCACTTCCCCATACCCTGGGCACCCTTACTACCTAGAGACATAACTGGGAGTCTCTCTGTGAGACAGCTCCAGAAGGTAGTCAGAACAGTCCAGGAAGTTGAGAGTAGCAGGTGATGTAGGGCTGGGAAGGGCCCAAGCTAAGGCTGGGGACGCAGGGCTTGGGTCAGGGCCAGCAGTCATTTCCTGAAGAAATTATTAGTGTCCTGGTTATATCAGAGAGGATATTAAAGATTGTTGGAGAAGAAAGAGGCTGGTGTTAGGGCTGGGCAGGCAGGAGGAGCAGGCATTCGAGGCTTTCCTGAAATTTAGATTCCAGAGGCAAGACTAGTGTTGAGAACCCGATGTTTCCAACCGTTTTCTCCCAGGCTGTCACCGAAGTGTGTGAGCATCGTACATCCAGTACTTCCCTGGCCTCAGCCTTCTACATTTTTTTTTTTTCGGAGCTTTAGGTTTTGTATCAGTGTTTGAAGACTTGATTATGGGGCAAGAAAGATGGTAGGGAAGGAGAGAGGGGGAAGGATGGGGAAAAGAGGGTTCGATTTGGGACTCATGTCACTCAGAAACTGTTAGGAAATTTAGAAACCTCCATCTAAAGCAGTGGTTCTTTTCTAAAATTTATTCTTTGATTACAGTTGATATGGAGTATTATATTGGTTTTGGTGCACAACATAGTGATTAGACATTCATATACCTTACGAATTGATGAACCCGGTAAGTCTAGCACCCATCTGACACCATACATAGTTATTACAATGTTATTGACTATATTCCCTATTAAAGCAGTGGTTCTTAATTAGGGGGAAAACGTTTCTCCCTTCCTTCCTTCCTTCCTTCCTTCCATCATCCATTCATGCACCCATCCATCCATCCATCTGCTCAGGAGACATTTAACAGTGTGTAGAGACGGTTAGGTTGTTACAACTGAAGGGAAGCTACTGTCCTCTAGTGGACTGAGGCCAGGATTGCTGCTAAACATCTACAGACGTACAGGACAGTCCACAATGACAAGAATTATCCAGCCCCAAATGTCAGTAGTTTGAAGAAACTCCGATCTAAAGGACTTGAGGCAGGGTTGGGGGATGGTGGTTAGGACTGTGTGTGGTAGCTTGGATTTGATGAGCTTGGACTAAATGATCTTACGGTGCGCTTCTCAGCAGTGATGCTCTGGTCCCACTTCCCAGGATCAGGAAGACTGTGTTCTTCCTTTCTCTAACCCTTCATCCTCATCTCACCGCTGCAGGATGTGTGTTGGAATGCGATGAAGGAGTGCAGAGTGTATCGTGACGCCTCCTACGTGCCCACATGCAGGGGGTGCCCGGTTTAATACTTGGCTTCCTGAGGCAGGGTTGCTGGGCCAGCTCTGCTTAGTCAGGGATCTGGAAGGGAGACAAGTCATTTTCATACCGTGACTGTTACAGGAAAACGGCTGCTCAGTTGCTGGGGACTCTGCTGGTGTTGAGATCACTTAATCCAGTCCCAGTTCCTTTTCTGTGGGACTCAGTGCTCACCCCGCTTCAGTCCTGCTGCTGATGAGAGAGGATCTGGGTGAGCCCTGCTCTCACCATGTGTGCTGCCTCCAGCAAAGTCTTTTTACTGTCACTGGTATCTTAAGTTCCAGGTTCCACATAGTGGTATTGATATGGAAAGGCAAGGGAAAAGGGAGCAGAGGGCTGTATTCACTCACAGTCCACATGGACCTTGTCACCACGGTGATTCTGCTGCAGGATTGAGGCAGGACTGACCTGTCTCATAATGTTGCATTTTGGGTAAATCCGGGCATGTGCTGGAGGGAAAGGAGCAGGAGGGTATGGCTTATGGAAGGGGCAGGGACTGTGCTTTGGACTCTCTGAGATTTCCTGGTCCTGTCACTACAGTGCCTGCTGTCAGGTATTTGAGAAGCAAGAACTCTGCCCAGCCCTTTGGCCCAGATTCCGTTCAAGCCTTTCACGCCTCCCCTGTGTCACAGCAGGAGACTTTAGTCCACAAGGGGGATGAGGACCATTCTCAGCAGTAGAGGAAATAGGTGACACAGTGATACGAGCCGTTCTTTGGACAAATAATTACTGAACACTCACTACTTGGTAATCACTGTGCTAGTGCTAGGATTCCATCAGTGTACCAGAAAGAAAACCTGCCCTAAAACCATGGTCAAGCAGTGTAATAGGTGAGAGGGAGGCCGGGGAAGCCCTGCTCCCTAGAGTTCTGTAGAGTTCCTCCATGCCCATCCCCCCAAAGTAGGTCCTCAGGGAGCAGTCTGTAAAGAGAGAGCCATGTGACTTCTGACAGCCTTTCCTACCTGGAACTGGGGGTTTCACAGCAGAGGGACTGGAGCCAGGGAAAGATGCCTGGTTTTGCTTTGTCCTCTGGCTGGGCACAGGCAGGGGTGGCTGAGCCAGTCTTGTGCAATCCCTGAATTTATAAAGCAGAGGCCAGACAAGGCTGAGCTGAACCGGGGGTGGGGGATTCAGCTTCTGGACTTGGAGCCAGGATCTGTTTGTAGCCTCCCACTGCAGACGGGCAGCTGCATGACTCATGAGCTGAAGAGCCAGGCAGAAGCCATTCTCTTTGGTTCACAGGAATTCTGCTTATTTATTTGTGTGTGTGTGTGTGTGTGTGTGTGTGTGTGTGAGAGAGAGAGAGAGAGAGAGAGAGAGAGAGAGAGTGCATGTGTTTCCTTCTTCCTTTCTCCCCCTACTCTAACTTTTCCTCCTCTGCAGGAGATCTGCCCAAGGAGAATCCATATGAGGATGTGGACTTAAAGAGCCGAAGAGCAGGGCGAAAATCCCAGCAACTGTCTGAGAATTCCTTGGACTCTTTGCACAGGATGTGGAGTCCTCAGGACAGGAAGTACAACAACCCACCCACTCAGGTAATGGCAGTCCCAACAGGAGGGCCACAGTGGGGGCCTGTTCTACCAAGGCTTGGGCCAGCTTGCACTCAGGCTCTTGCCCTCACTAGTGCTTGGAAAGGAGGTGACCTCAGAGAAGAGCTCTGCGCTCTAGGACTTCTGCCATGTTGAAGCCCTTGTGGACAGTTGAGACCTGTTCTGTCCTGTCATCTTCCTTTCAGTACCAGGGCTCTGAGCTGCCAGGCTAAGGCAGGAGGCCTTGTAGTCTGCTGTCTTATCATTATGCCTCCTCCGTGAGAAACAGGAAGACAGGGCCCTGGTTAGAGTCTTGGAATTCTGCAGTGCTGGCGGAAATTATCTCAGTACTGGGTTTTGGGAGCCAGGCATAGGCCCAAGAACCAGATTGGAGAACTAGCCAGGTGTCCATGAGACACGGAGGCACTCCTATTGGAGGGAAAAAGGGTAAGTCTCTGAGGAATGGACTGCCAGGAAGTGGAATGAAAAGGCAGATGAAGATTGAAGAGGGGCCCCTGCACCTCTTCTCCTGGCCTTGTCCAGGGTGGAGAGGAGGCAGGAGAATTGAGAAGCTTTCTTGGACCACCCACGGAACTCTGATTCTCTGTGCAGATAGAGGGGCCCAGGTATTTTATAACGTTGGCTAGAGAATGTAAAATCATTTCCTCTGGCTCTGGAATGATAAGACTGTATTTGTAAAAGATTTACCTTCCTAATGTGTTGTGTTCACATAGGCTTCTCTCGAATATGTGTTGCCAGACTGATGGGTGGGAAGAGGAAATTGAAGGGCAGGGAGGAAGGAGGACTTGCAGAAGAGTGATGAAAGGCAATGCTAGATCCAGGTGGTGGGTTGCATATGGAGTTGGCAGAGGGTTTTGCTTCTCTAACAGTGAGCTGGATCTACTGAGAGTTAGGTGCTCTGTGCTATAGGGTGTCAGTCTAGACGGATGGAGACAGAAAGTAGATCTGGGCTGGGGATAGAGGCTGCACAGGACCACGTGGGTGAGGGAGCCAGCTGGCTATGAGGCCTGCCTTGCTGGGCTTTGGTGGTCAGTACCCAGAGCCCTTGTCTTCCTGCTGGAAGAAGTGAGCAGGACCAGGCTGGCATGTAGGTTATGGCCTCGGCTAGTGAAGCCTTTTAGGACAAGATCGGGCCGAGTGGGGAAGACTGGCTCCATCAGCCAGCCAGGCTCCGTAATGAGCAAAGTCTAAGACTTGTTCCTAAGCTCAGGCGGTGTTTCCAGAATTCCTGGTTGGCCTTCTCTTTCCACTCAGACGAGTGTATAGTTTTCTTAGCCTCTGTTTTCTTTATTCTGGCAGAAGTAGTGAAACTTGCTTTGTGGAAGCAAGTATCTAATCGAGCCCTGACTTGCTGATTAGCACTTGAGGTCTTGAAAGAGGAAACCCTGGTGGATGGAAATTCCAGGGTCAGATCTGAGGAGCCAGGGATGCCAGCCTGTGGCTACTGTGTTCAGGCCCAAGCAGACAGATACTGGCCACGGCTTCAGTGGTGAGTCCCTCTCCCTTGTTCTCTCCCCCATGCCAGCTCTCCCTGAAACCGAACAGCCAGTCCCTGCGCAGTGGGAATTGGTCGGAAAGGAAGAGCCACCGGCTACCACGGTTACCCAAGAGGCACAGCCACGATGACATGCTGCTGCTGGCTCAGATGAGCCTGCCATCTTCACCCTCCAGCCTCAACGAGGACAGCCTCAGCACCACGAGTGAGCTGCTGTCCAGCCGCCGGGCCCGCCGCATCCCCAAGGTAGCCTCCCCAGATGGGGCTGGGCTGCTGGCGGGGGGCGGGGGGCAGGCAGCTGGCTCTTTTTTCCCTTCCTTCCTTCCCTAATCTGGGGCAGCTTCCTCAGTTCTCCTTGAGTATATTTTGGGTCCATGCACTGGCTTTTCTTTTTCAGCTGGTTAATTCCTTTTTTTTATCATTAAAAATGTATTAAGTGATCAATGGTGGGCAGATGTGGGGAAGGACAGGCCAGCCTCTGCACCCAGGGAACTCTGAATGCCTCTGGGAGATTGCACACATGGAATTTGTTCCTCTGGGTCAAATGATCGTCTACAGTTTTTATCTGGAAGTTTTGAGAAGGTTGCATCATGAGTCCTTAGGAGCCTCCCCATTAGTGAGTGTGGGCTGTGCATTTTGAGGTCTCTGTGCACACATAAACATTTCCAGGCTTTGAAAGACCATGGACTCAAACATGGGTCTCCCTTTCTATAACTCAGAATTGAGAGTTTTTAGCAGTGGTTTGCACACAGGCAGCCAGGCCCAAATTCTCAGCCCCCAGCAGCAGGATTTAGCCAAATGGTATTTTTAGCTTACAAACAATGCTTGGGTATATTGAGAATTTAGCTCCTTCCTGTCAAAGCCCCAGGTTGTAGTCCAGAGGGGAAAGACGGATCCCTGTTCCTGTTATTGCATCTGAGGAGCTCTTTGTCTCAGTTGGTTCAGTGACTCTTGGGACACAGGAGCTCTCATCCTGTCCAGTTTGATCACAGTTCCTTCCTCTGGGGAACTAAGTTTAATATTCTTCTCTTGGGCCAGAAGACCCCTTGGGGGGCTAGGCAGATGGAGAAGACCCCTTGGGGGCTAGGCAGATGGAGACCATAGTCTGCACTTGGAGTCAGTGCAGCAGGGAGGCCAGTGCTGGGCCTGGTGTGGGAGCGCAGAGAGCTTGCACCAGCAAACGAACACATGGACTACTAATCAGCCTTCTTGGAAGTGGGGACAGCTGGTGTTAAGGTTATCTCACCTTCCCTGCTTTTCTCACCCAGCTTGTCCAAAGAATTAACTCCATCTACAATGCCAAGAGAGGAAAAAAGAGGTTAAAAAAGCTGTCTATGTCCAGCATTGAAACAGCATCACTGAGAGGTAGGTCCTGATTCCTGAACTGGTTCAGATGTCTGGTTCCCATATTAGGAACATGGAGAGGCATGGACTTGCCTCAGTTTACCCTTGCGTGGCAATCACGGGATCTTCCTGCTTCCTGCCTTCTAGGATGATAAATTCCTGCCAAGAAGTGGCCACATAAGAGGGGAGGGCAAAAGAGGGAAGAAAGTCCTGGGATGGGTAGGTTCAGGCTTCGGGCTGTTGGCCCATGAGTCGGGAAATGGGTGTGGGAATCTGTTTTTGGCAAAAGGAAAGTCCAGACTTACTGAGCATCATGGCCTCTCTGCTGACTCAGCCTCCAACTCGGGCCCTCAGCCTTCCCCAGATCAGGACTAGATGGATAGGGGATTGCAAGGGGTAACCCTCAAAAAATGAAATTGTTTTTCTTGGGTGTGAGAGGGATTGCACACTTGGAATTTGTTCCTCTGGGTCAAATGATCGTCTACAGTTTTTATCTGGAAGTTTTGAGAAGGTTGCATCATGATTTGTGGAAGAAATGTCCCTAGTTGCGCAGACAGGTGACTGGTTCTTCCATCATGGCAACGACCTGTCCATCCATGCTGGGAGTTCAGCAGTTTTTAAAGAAAACAGCAGCATGATCCCTGTGCCCCACCCTCTCCGTTCACCTGCTCTTGCCCCAAACGACACTTTTTGTTTGTTTTGTTTCCCTGATGAAAAAAGTCCTCAAAGGGAAACGTTTCGCCAGTGTGGAAGATGTGAAACAAAACTCAGAGAAGCACTAAAAGGCATCAAAATCAATGAGTTCAAAAATTGTTTTGAGCAGTGGGAAAAGAGTCTCAATAGGTGTATTACATCAAACGGAGAATACTTTGAAGGTGACTGAAGTTCAAACATGTAAGAATAAATAGACAATTATTTTATAAATAAATTCCGGAATTTTTTGGGTCCCCCTCATAGTTGAGCACCTGCAATTTGAGCTCTGAGGGCCCCTGGCCCCGGGCCACTCAGCGCCTGGCCAAGGGCCCCCAGGAGCCCAGACGAGGTACAGATTTCTCCCTCGTGAGGAGAGTTGGGAGGCGGGCACAGAACACTTTGGCTGTGGGGCAGTGGTTCAGCAAGCATACATTCCTGCTGTTACTTTTCCAGATGAGAATAGTGAGAGTGAGAGCGACTCCGACGACAGGTTCAAAGGTGAGGCTCCCGAGAGCATGGACTCCTTCCCAGCCTTCCAGAGAACCCGCCTTCCCTTCCTAGGCTTCTCTGCATGTGTCGTTCCCATGGCCCAAACTGCCCTGGTTTGGAGTGGCGACGGGCAGGCAGGGTCCCGGGTCAGCAGAGCCAGGGGCCATTGGAGAGTCCGTTGCTGTCATTGCGCGAGCCCCGTCCTGAGAGGTTAACTTCAGACCTCTCCCTGTGCCCAAATTCCAGGCCGCTGGCCTTGCTCCTGTTTTCCCAGGCCATAACTCATGAGAGCTGGGTGCTAGATTTCCCTGGTACATGTCGTGAAACCGGACAATCAGAGGAGGGTTCAGAAGATTAAAAGTCTCTCCTCTGGTTCTAAGAAATGTGCCACAGTCTGAGGAGACTGGCCCTCGGGAGGCCGTGAGGCCACTCATCTCCCCTTTCCCCAGAGTGGAGGACTGAAAAGGCTCTGGGACTTCCCATTCCAGGGGTCTTGGACAAATCTCTGTTCTCTCTCTACTGTGGGGAACCCTGCCTAGACCTTCCTGGATGATTAAAGTAGGTGGGCGCTAGCAAGTGCACTTCGGGCCTGGGGACTGACAGGGACCCAAAGTCACACCTTCGTGGATGTCCGTATCTTCCAGTTCTCTTGGCGCAGGGGCAGGGGTGGGTGCCAATGGCACATCCCTGGGTCGGCCTGGCGTGGGCAGTCCTACTGGCCCAGCTCAGCCTCTGGAAGCTGCAGGAGGCCCACACCAGTAGTTCCCCGGGTCAGGGCAGAGCCTTCATATAGACGTAGGCACCTTGCTCCTGTTGCTTCTCCCCCAGTCCTGGCTGGGTAAGGGTGTCACTTAAAGGCGATCCGCAGAGGCTGAGCCCTGAGTCTGTGGGGAGGAAGTACCGTGGGGTCTGTGAGGGTCCAGCCTGCTTGCCCACTGACGTGTGACCTGCTCCCAGCCCACACGCAACGCCTAGTCCACATCCAGTCGATGCTGAAGCGTGCGCCCAGTTACCGGACGCTGGAGCTGGAGCTGCTCGAGTGGCAGGAGCGGGAGCTTTTTGAGTACTTTGTGGTGGTGTCCCTCAAGAAGAAGCCATCGCGAAACACCTACCTCCCTGAAGTCTCCTACCAGTTTCCCAAGGTGAGGTCATCCCCTCCGCCACAGGAGGGAAGAAGGGAGGCCTCGAGTTGGGGGTTGGGGGGTTATGCAGAGAACCTCTTACTGTGCTTGGAATAAAAATCTCAATTGTCCACAAGGACCACAGGGGTCCCCAGTTATCTCTGCTTACAGTTTCTCTCTCTCTCTCACTACTTCATTGAGATGTAATTCATGTACTACGTAATTCACCTATTAAAGTGTACAATTTAATGACTTTTTGAATATTCAGAGCTGTACAGTCGATTTTTAGAATATTGTCATCCCCCACAAAGAAGCCCTGTACCCATCAGCAGTCACTCCCCATTTCCCCACACCTACCTTAGCTCTTACCACTCCTTCCCTGCTCATCACCAGCCTTTCCCTCTGCCATAGCTTCCACCTGGAATGTTCTCTCTCCAGCGCTTCACATGGCTGCCAGCTGTTTCTCATGCTTCATTCTGTGCTCAAACAGCACGTCTTCCAGGAGACCTTTCCGAATACCTTAAAGTTGCCCCTCCCCCTGCCCAGATCTCTTTGTCACATCACCCTGTTTATTTCATTTTGTGCATTTTCTGAAATTTCATTGTTTATTTTCTCTCTCCCCTGATCAAAGTGTGCAGGGACGGGGACCTTGTCCACTTTGTTTGCATTGGTAGCTCCAGCACGTGGCACAGTGCCATTGCCACATGGGAAGTGCTCATTTGGCATATATCGAATGAATAAATAACTCAGCCCACACCCCGACCCTTCTGTAAGGATTGCGAGTGGGGACAGAGTTTGCTGAGAAGCATGCCATCTAGGGTTCTGAGGGGAGGAGATGCTTCCAAGCCCCCCTAGCACCCCCAGGTTCCACACCTCTTGTCGATCTCTCCCCGTTGTCTTCCCTACAGCTGGACCGACCCACCAAGCAGATGCGGGAGGCAGAGGAGAGGCTCAAGGCCATTCCCCAGTTTTGCTTCCCTGATGCCAAGGACTGGCTCCCTGTGTCAGAGTACACCAGGTGAGGCCTGGCCTTGAGGGAGGAAGCGGGCAAAGCCTCTTTACCCCACAGCAGAGGGCAACTGAATGGGGCCCACCCTGGTCCCAACCTCCTCTCCTACAGCAACCTGGCCCTTCACCCCCCTCACCCCGGGATGGCAGTCACTCTTCTTGGGGGCTGTCTCCTGGGTCCTCTGATGCTTCCCTGATGCCAGACCTCTCCCTGTTCCAGTGAGACTTTTTCTTTCATGCTGACCGGGGAGGATGGCAGCAGACGCTTTGGCTATTGCAGGCGCTTACTGGTGAGTAGGGCCGTTCAGTCCTCAGGGACTGTGTGTGTATGTTTGTGTGCTCTTCTTCAACTTCAGCTTCTATAAAATCCTATGTTCTGCTCCCTTGTGTGCTCCCCGAGGCCACCGCAACACACACATGCTCACACGTGCACATATGCACACACGTAGATACACTCTCACGGGCGAAGCACTCCTGGGATGGCAGGATTCAAAGTGGCCTCTCTGACTGGGCCCTGGGAGCTAAGGTAATCTGTCATAAGGGCAGAGAGTGGATCGCCTTCTACTGGCTACCATGTGTTTTTAGATTGCCTATACTTTTTCTTATCATTCATTTGCCTTGGGCTTCTGAGCTCTAATTGCTTGTCCTGGATCGTAGGGTCTTAGCGCCCCAGCAGTGTGTGTGTGTGCATCAGATTGAGGTGGAGGACAACTTTCCTCACCCCTGTACCTGACCAGGCTGATGCAGGGAGTTGTCCTTCCATGGTCTGGTAGGGCTGGAGGCTGAGCAGGAGCAGAGCATTGCCTCCTGTGGGGTTCTGGGAGAGATGCCTTGAACTCAGGGGAAAGGGAGGGCTTTGAAAATACAAGCCGTGTAGTAGAGAGAGAAACCTTTCCCCAACTCCCTTCCCTGGGATCTATTCCTGGGAAATGGATCAAGGTAGCAGTAAAGAAGGTCCTATTGTTCTCTCCCCTGGAATTTACCAGGGGTGTTGTTGGCTTGGGTTATCGACTGTGTCAGAGTTTCTAGGCCTCAGTGGGAGAAGGCCTCACCAGGTGCTAGTCTAGGGGCAGGTGAGAGGGCTCCTCGCCAAGGGTAATGTACAGCAGGGACCCCAAATGAAGGATTTGGGGCCAACCATTCATTCGTTCATTCATTCACACGTATTACACACCTAATGAAGGTCAAGCAACAAGCTAATGGCATATAAAGACGAGTTGGACGTGGATCCTACCCTCAAAGAACTTTAGATAGTCGAGCAGAGGAGGTAGGACTTTCAACGTAGAAGGGAAGGCAAAAGGAATAGATTATTATTTAGGGCCTATTATGTTCTAGGTTAGATGCTTAAGTATGTCATTTTCCTTAATCCTCATAATAGCCCATGAGGTCATATTATGTCCACTCTATACATTGAGAAACTGAGGCTCAGAGTGCAATGACTTGCCCAAGGTCACACAGCCAGTGAGGGACAGAGCCAGGATTGACTCCCAAGTCCTTTGACACCAAGTCTGATACTCTTGGATCACCCCAAAAGGTAGTCTGGGGAGAAGTGATAGATGGCTAATAGAATGCCCAGAGAGTGGGGCTAAAGGCATGTGGAGGAGAGCAGATCCAGGCGGGGAGCCAGGCAGAGGCCGCGTGCTGCAGGTTCACCTGGGCCTGGTGGGAGTGTTCCGAAGGCTCCCTTTGCAGGAGCAGAGATGGAGCAGAGCTGCTCCTTTGCAGCAGGCCTGCTGCCCCCAGGGAAGAGCAAGTTTGTCCTGGCCTGCTCAGAGAGGGCCTGGGCTGGGTCCCTGCCAAGGGGGCTGGCACTTGCTCGGCATTCCTGCAGATTGGACACAATGATTCTAACCCGAATCCCACATACTTGATTTAATCACTTGGGGCTTTAGGGGAGGCGGGGGAGAGGGAAAGATTGAGGAGTGAGTTCCAGGCCTAATATGGACAAAAACAGATTCTGCCTTCTCTTTGGATCTGTGACGTGTGGCCAGCAGGTTTGGAGACTGAAATAGCCACATCTGCATTTGCTTAGCAGCCCACATGAGGGGCCGGCACCTGCTGCCCTCCTCCCTCCCCACTGGGCCTTGCCAGGCACTCTGGGCCTCTGAGCCCTGCCAGCCCCTGGCTGGAGAAGTAGACTCCTGTGGACTCACCTCAGCCTGCATTTGGGAGATCCTGGTGTGGGGAGCTCTCGGTGCACATATTCTCCAGCTGCCTACCTTTTAAATCTCATTTTTCTTTGTTCTCTTCTGCTCTGTAGCATACCTCTATCCTGTGTCTTTCTGTCTCTTTCTCTTCCTTCCTGTCAGCGTGCCTTAGAGGTAAAATAGCAAATCAGAGGCCAAAACTGACTCCTGGTTCCAGGACTTCTAGATGCATGACCTTGGGCAATGGCTTAATATTTTTAAATTCAGTTTACTCATCTATAAAATGAGGATAATGATGCTCGTCTCATAAGTTTTTTGTGAATTACCAAGCCCAGAACTCAGATGTGGTACACAATCAATAAATAGTAGTTTGCTTCTCTTAACCTATTTTCAAATACCCTTCCTAGGAGGGGATGGATCAAGGAATGTTACCGGCTTGCTGCTCAGAATGTACACAAATCCCTCTCATGCCCATTGTGCCCTTGCAGGTCCCAGCCTCAGGGATGTAAATCTACAGATCATACTATAGCCTCTGCCAACTGCTTCGTCCTTTGCCAGCCCCATCAGGGTCTTCCAGGGAGGCATAGTGGAGCTTGTGTAGAGCTGGCACCTTGGCCTGGAAGGCCTACCAGAGGCTGAAGCCTGGCCCCCAAGGGTGGCAGCCTCTCCTTTGGGGCCTGATTGAGTAGAGGTTTAAAAGAAGCCTGGGGTCTTTCTTCTTCTACTAGAACAGCAGTCCTTAGTCCTCAGTTCCCAAGGAAAAGGAGCCAGATATCATAATTATGCATTCTCTGTGTCTGTGTCTCTCTCCTCCTCCTCCTCGTCCCGGCCCAGCCGAGTGGGAAAGGACCTCGGTTGCCAGAGGTATACTGTGTCATCAGCCGCCTGGGCTGTTTCGGCTTGTTCTCCAAGGTAAGAGGGCTCTGGGTTACTCTCCCCGCTTCCCCCCAGCTGACACCTCCCATAGGAGTCTCTGCAGCTAGCTTAGATGAGAAAACCACCTGTGTGTGAGTGAGTGCGAGGGCAAGAGAAAGAGAGAATGCAGACGTGACTGTAAGTGAGCTCCTTGACTTCCTCCTGCTTCCCAAGCCTGGCTCATCATCTAACCAGCTGGCCCTCCCCAACTCCTGCACCAGCAGTGTCTGCTAATGTGACAGCCCACCCTGTGCCATGGGCAGAGCCAGAGAGTTCTTGGGGACAGAGACCATGTTGGGGAAGCCAAGTGCCCAGGGACCTGACTTTCAAGGGGTATTTCCCTTACACAGCTACTGAGTTCTCGGGATCTGAGGCAGGGACTGGTTAGGAAGCAGAGCCGTCAGTGATTGCCGACGGAAATGGGATGGGTAGGATATAAAACTCCTGGCAAGACAGTCCTCCTGTCTCCCAGCTTTTGTCCCAGGCTGGTCCGATGCCATGCTGCCCTCTTCTCTGCCCCGGAGGTCGGGAAGGGCAGCACCCTGACACCTTTCCTCTTTGGGCTGCTGGTGGTGGGCACAGGTCCTAGATGAGGTGGAGCGACGGCGTGGGATCTCTGCTGCATTGGTCTATCCCTTCATGAGAAGTCTCATGGAGTCGCCCTTCCCTGCCCCAGGAAAGACCATCAAAGTGAAGACATTCTTGCCAGGTGCTGGCAACGAGGTAGGGATTTCTGCTGCCTCTTCTCTCAGGCTGTGGACGGAGGCTGGAGAACGGCCTGCCGAGCCAAGGTCGCAGTCTCTGGAGGCTGCAGAGCATGGCCCTGTCTTTGCTTACCGCGCGTGTACA
Organism: Lyroderma lyra; assembly: GCA_004026885.1. Lineage (NCBI taxonomy): Eukaryota > Metazoa > Chordata > Mammalia > Chiroptera > Megadermatidae > Lyroderma > Lyroderma lyra. The sequence goes on along the minus strand of PVJL010007315.1, from coordinate 3,256 downwards.
CCTAATCAATAGGGACTGAAACAGTGAGTGACAGGACTGACACTCTCTCTGCCCAATGCTCTGCGACTCCTAGGGGCATTTCCTGACTTGGTTAGACTAAACTGTGCGCTGCCTGCCCTCCTTTTATGCTTCCATCAAATAGTTACCGGGTCCGTGCTCTCTCACTGTCAGGGGTCATGCCTAAGTTAAAGAGGGGTACAGCTCTGTCCTTGTGGAGTTCATAGTCTGGTGGGACAGACTGATGGTAAATAAATCTTTCTGTGTATAAATAAGCAATGCTGAAGTGTGTTAAGTGCCCCGTGAAAGCACAGGAGTGAGTGCAATGGGATTTGCTTTCGGTTAGGGGGCCAAGGAGAGCCTCCTGAGGACGTGACATTGTACCAGGGACCCACTAAGTGAAGTGGGAGGAAGGAGACTGGAAGAGGAGGGTGTGGGTGGGAGAAGATTATCCCAGGTACAAGGGACGTGCAAAGGCAAAATTTGGGGAAACGTGTGTACTTGTCAAGGAACTGAAAAAAGGCCAAATTGGTTGAAAGGCTGGTGAGCAGGGGTAGAGAGACAGACAGCAGGGGCCAAATCACAACGTGCCTAGGCCAAGGTAAGCATTTGGGTTTTATCTAACGCAGGGTTATAAGATCTGAGATACATTTTTTAAATTCTCACTCTGGCTATTATGAGATAATGGATTGGCGTGAAAACAGGGGTACTAGCTAGGATTCTGTTGCAGCCCCTGCAGGTAAGGAATGATAGTAGCTTGGATTAAGGTGTGGTAGAAAAGATAAAGAAAAGTCAATGGGTTTCAGATGGGTTTTAGAATTAGGATCCATAGCACTTTGTGTATGATTGGAAATGGGGAATACGTGTTAGGGAGGTTTTAAGGCTAACTCCCAGCTTTCAGGGTAGCTGATGGAGTGTCTGAAGGAGGAGCAGGTTAGAGGAAGAGGAAGCGTTTGAGTTTGTACACATTACATTTAAGATCCCCGTGACTCACCCAAGAGAAGAGGTGTAGTAGCAGAGTGTAGCAGGGGAAGGGGACACCAGCCCTGGCCTCGGCCCTTCTCAGTCCTGAGGGACTCCAGCATTTTAGAGGTCCTTCAGTAGAGGAGTAGCGGACCCAGAGATTGAGAAGATCGGAGGGAAACCAGGAGAGGGTGGGGGCTGGGAAGCCCAGGGACCCAGGGCCATCTCAAGAAGGAAGCAGTGCTCAGATGCTGCCACAGGTCAGGATGAGGATGACAGGTTGCCTCCATCAGAGGGGATTTCCGGAGAGTGGGGGGCAGTGGCCCCAGAAGCTTGAGTGGAGTGAGTCGAGGAGTGAATGGGGGTAGAAAAGTGGAAACAGCCTGTACAGATATCTTTTCAAGCGGCTGTAGAGAGAAATAGGGCAGGAGGCAGTGGCTGAGGAAATGTGGGAGAGCTCATTGAAGACGGTTGTTTGCATGCTGGTGGGAATAGCCCTGCAGGCGACGGGGTGTAGCGTTGAAGGGAGGGGATAATCAGGCTGTGGGGGCGCTGGCGGTGGGATCCAGTGGGGGACTGGCTTTGGTTAGGCAAGGAGGACACCTATGTAATGGCAGGGCAGGGCGTGGCTTGTAGAGTTTGGATTCTCATCTGGTGGCTTTGATTTTCTTAGAAAAGAGGGTCCTTCTCTGAGAGTGAGAGGTAGGTTTTGGGTCTAGGAGAGGGAAGAAGAAATAAATTAGTTGGACAGGGTGTGAGAGGGACTGACTAGAAAATACTGGGCTTGCTGGGAGTGGCGAATACCATAAGCCTTTCTCTTAGCCTCTTTTTGCCCACCCTTGTTTGGAGGGACTTTAGGCTTCCTTAGTGGTCTGGCGGTGGGACAGCTGACTGCCCTGAGAACACAGCAGTTGGTCTGGGAGTCCTTTAGGATGTGGCCTCGCCCCCTCACCAGCCTCATTTCCCATTACTGACTTGAATTGCTTATTGTCCCTGAACCCTGCCTCCTTTTGCCTAGAGGATACTTTCTTCTCCACTTGGGCTGTTAAGCATCCTGTGTTTTGAGCTGCCGCCCTAATCCCTCCCTGCCCCATTGGCACTCTCAGTGCCCTCTGCAGGTGTTAACCACACGTTTGCTCTGTCCCAGCACCAGTCTTACAGGCTGTGATTAGGATTATTCAGCCCCACTGAGGGCAGGGATGAATGAAAAGAGGCCCAGGTCACGTTGAGCTGCCTGGGTGAATTCTCTCACTCTCTAGGAGTACAGGGCTGTGTGCTACAGTGGGACCCCTCCAGGGCGCCATGCAGCAGCGCCCTCCTCTGGGACTACGAGCTGCAACGCATCCCCCCCCCGCCCCGCCCCCACCGCTGGGGACTGCGTGCTGCAGCGGGGCGCAGGGGACTGCGTGCTGCAGCCAGGCCCTGGGGCTGCATACAGGCTTTCAAGAGTTGGGTGGGGGAACTTTACTGTGACTTCTCCTGGCAAGGACAGGAGGAAGGGCTGCAAAGGCTCTGGCATAATTGTGATATGGGATTCCCTCAGTGCACATTCACTGAGCATTTTGGGTGTACCAGCACTGTGCTAATCACTGGGCCTTCTGGGAGTTTACCATCTGGTGGGAGAGACAGAGTGTAAACAGTTAGGGCAACTTGTGCCCATTTTGCTGCTTCTCTGGGACCTAGAGGGGTGAATACTGAGCTAGGAGTTAGAACTACACTTGCTTAAACCTTGAGAAACAAATGAGATGATGTGGGGTGAAAGCCCCTTGAGGAGAGAGCTATTACACCATAGGGCTATAAGAGGGAAATTGTTCACCCTAGTTCTCAGGAGCCTGCACAGCCATGCTGTCCACATACGCTGAGGGACCAAGGGTTAAGAATAGGCAGCCCCAGTGATAGCACTTTGGTGTGGCCTGAGCGTCAGCAGTTCCTCCTGCTCACACTGCTAGGGTCAGTTGCTACCCTCCACCCTCATAACTGTGCCCAGGGCAGTGGCTCTCTGCCCCATGGCACTGACCTTGGGAGTGGCCTTGCAACTACTGTGGTCTGGCCCTGATAAAGAAAGTCTAGCTTCCTGGTCAGGTTGTGGAATAGCCAGACCTTTCCTTGTGTTTTCCTTGTCCCTGGCACAGGGTTTAGATAGGCTGATAAAGGATGGCAGGATAAACAGCCTCTGGAAGGAAACTCTTTGTAGCAGGAAAGGGAGGGGACATGGTAACAAGGACACTAACAAGCATTGCCTTCCCAGAAATGGGTGAGAATAGAATCCTGTGATACAGAGATGTTCTTCCTTTGG
>PVJL010007314.1:0-79957 GCA_004026885.1 Lyroderma lyra | reverse complement strand
CACACACACACACACACACACATACACACACACACACTTTAATTACTCATGCATCCATGGACAGTTTGGGTGGCGTCCGCACAGTGGCTATTGTGATCCCTGCTGAACGAATATAGCAGTGTCGGTATCCCTTCAATACTGACCTCAAGTCCTTTGGATATTTGCCCAGAAGTGGCAGTGCTATATCACATGGTAGTTCCATTTTTAATTTTTTGAGACACCCCTGTACTGTTTTCCGTAGTGCCAGTGCCAATGAACATTCTCATCAACTACACAAGGGTCCCCTTTTCTCTACATCATTGCCAACACTTTTTTTTTTTTATTTAATTGGCATTCTAACTGCTATGGGGTGATATTGAATTGTGATTTTGATGCCACTATTCCTGGTGATTAGTGATGTTGAACACCTTTTTACATCTCTAGTGGCCACTTGTAGTCTTCTTTAAAGAAATGAATATTCAGTTCCTTTCCTCATTTTTAAATAAGGTTATTTTGATTTTTTTGTTATTGAGTTACAGGAGTTCCTTGTATACTATGAAAATTAACCCTCTATAATATATGATTTGCCTATATTTTCTTCCATTATATAGGTTGAGTTTTCATTCTGTTGATGGTTTACTTTGCTGTGCTCTTAAATTTGATATAATCCTACCCGTATATTGTATGTCAAAAAGCATTTTGTTTATGTTTTTTTTTTTTTTTGGAATTTTATGGTTTCAGGTATAATTTTAAACTCTTTATTCTATTTTGCTTGTGGATATCCAATTTTGACAGTACCATTTATCAAAGACACTATCATTTCCCCATTGTCTGTTTTTGCCACCCTGTGAAAGATCAGTTGTCTGCATGTATGTGGTTTAATTTTTCATCTCTTGTGTTCTCTTCCATTGGTCTGTATGTTTGTTTTTATGCCAGTATCATACTGTTTTTGTTACTGTAGACTTTTAAATATATTACTGAATATTTTGTTATTTTAATGCTATGTTAAATGAGATTATTTCATAATTTTTTTCAGATAGTTCATTGTTAATATATATAAATGCAACTTATTTTTGTATGTTGATTTTACCCTTTGCTAGATTTTATTAAACTTTGCTGAGTTTAATAGCTCTAAGTTCATTTTTGTGGAGTCTTTATGATTTTTATAAATATAAATTATATAAAATCATGTTATTTGCAAACAGATCCAATTTTATTTCTTTCTTTCTGACTGGGATGCATTTTATTTCTTTTCTTGCCTAATCATTCTGGCTAGGATTTCTAATATTATGTTGACTAGAAGTGTGAAAAGTGGGCATCCTTGCGTTCTTACAGACCATAAGGGAGAACCTTCCTGTTTCTTTCACCATTGAGTATGGTGTTAGCAGTGGGCTTGTCATATATAACCTTTATTATATGGGTACACTCCCTCTATATTCTTTTCACTGAGAGTTTTTATCATCAATGGGTGCTGTATTTTGTTCTCTATTGAAATGATCAAATGATTTTTATCCTTTATTTGTTAATGTGGTGTATCACATTTGTTATGTGTTGTTGAGTTTGGTTTGCTAATATTTTACTGACTATTTTTACATCGATATTAATCAGTATATTGGTCCACAATTTTTTTTTATTGTAGTGTTTATCTGGCTTCAGTATCTGGGCAACAATAATAATGACAACAGAACAAGGCACTTAGTAAATATTAAATTAAAAGGTAAATTTAATTATCATTGCCATTGTAATTTTCATTACTATTGTTAATAGCTAGTTAATCTCTTCTTTATCACAGTCACAAGCCCATGGAAAAGGGAAAATGCACACCACAAATCAAAAACTCAGTGGAATATGCACTCTCTATGCTTGTTTAGATTCTCAGAAAATTTGTTAAAAAGTTCACGTGGTATAACCCAGAAAATTCTAAATAAATAAATAAATAAATTCACTAGGTAATTTAAGGTTACTGGAAAGCACCATTATGGAAAGCTCATGCATTTTAATGGTACAGTTGCATACTGATCAATAAGATGCACTTAATCTTACACGTTTCAACACCATTTCAGAGCTGTCAGTCGACCTTTACTTTGTAGTCACTGCAGCAAAATGTTCTTCCCCACAATTAATGTGATTATGATAACAGCATATTTAAAGACACAAACAACACCTTTATGCCCACTGAGCTGAATCAGATACTGAATTATAGCACTTTATGCAAATACCATCAAAAATACTTTTCTTCACCTCTCAGTTGACTAATTTCCTATGTCTGTTTGACAATGCATAATGATGGCTGAGGAAATTCATTATCTGGGAAGAGTTCTTACTGCAGTGCCTTGACACAACAAATTTTAACATTATTAATGCCATAATTTAACACCAAATAATATATCAATGAAAATGCCTTTTAATAAAATGAAGATATACTGCTGAATTTTTACACCAAAGAATTTAAGTTGTCAATTTATGAAATGTAGATATAATATTGTTATCACAATGTGTGTACATTTTCTAAAAACTCTCAATCATCTTTAATAGAGTTTTGAAGGGTCCTATGTGAAGGGAACAGAAAGTAAATTTATTACCTATTTGAAGTGATACCACTTTTGATGATCACCTTTTCTCCCTATACACACTGTTTTTAAATGTATGTTAAATATTTATTGAATATTATCACTATGTATATAAATATTCTAAATATTTATTTAGAATATGCTATTCTTAAAAAAATCCATATTAGAGGTGAGGGTGACAGAGAAACCCAGAGAATGATAAAAAGCAGTGGTGATTCCTGGGAAGAGGCTGTTAATGGGGGTACACCGATCACTGGCAGAACGCAGGCTTAACCTACTCCGAGGAGGCAAATTGGTCCACTTGCGTTGAAGCATAGCGTGGTGGTTTCCAACCTATTTCCATGTGTGTGCACCCCTTTTAAACCCATTTCTATAAAGTGTACCCTTTGTTTTTAAAGCAGCTGTTTTTGAATATTGACACTTTTGTTCAGTGCCTATCTTAATGTAAAATAGTGAAAATGAGGTAATAAGTTAGGAAAGAAAAATTACTACACTAAAAGTACAAACCACAGATTTAATTTTACAATATTTTTAACAGTTAAATATTGATCATGATGATCAAGTATTTAAACATCAAATAAAAAAACTACTTGAAAAGAATCATGATAAAAGGTAACACACTTACTTTTACTCAGTCAATAACTAAACTGATCAAACAGTCTGGCTACAGATGTATTTATATGTTTGGGGAAGTTCTAGAAATGTTGCAAATGGATTGTTCTGAAACTGTGCATAATGATTGGTAGAATTTGGGGGAAAGGTTCATAGCCATGCCCTCACCAATCATCATTCACTAATGAGATCTAATTTTGAAGTTGCTCCGTTAACAGTGATTCAAACTTAACATTTATTGTTCCATTACCATGTTTTGCAATTTTTTACTTTACTTGTTTTTTTGCCATTACTGATGATTTTTCACATATCCCTGAATGGCCCAGCACATATCACTGGGGGTATGCATCCCACCGCTTGGGAACTGATGGCATAGAGTAATTTCAAATTATTTAACTCTTTTTTGGAGGGGAGGTGGGTAGTTCCCTGGCTGGGAATCGAACCCAGGCTGCAGCATTGAGAGCACCAAAGCCTTAGCCACTACACCACGAGGGAACTCCACTAATTTCAAATTATTGTTGTGCATCTACTGTATTTGGGGACAAGAGAGAGAACTCAGTAAAAAGAGTGCTAGCAGCTTAATTGAGGATATATACTCAAGAAGACAATGAATATATTTTTGAAAATAAAACATAATGGACTTATTTGTTAACAGCAACACCTAACAAAATGTTGTAACGAGAAGCTACACCTTGCTTCAGTATGAATAAACTATAGGGACAAAGCAGCTCATTGTATGGCCCAGATAGTAGCTACATTTGCCTATGATGTAATGACCCATGGGTGCCGAAAGCCAACCATCGTACTGAGGTACTCTTCTACAAAGTGCTGCCTGAGGGAGGCTGAAGTTTATCACAGTACTTGTATTGATCAGTTGAATGCCTTCATTCATTACTTCTTTAATCATTTATTTAGCTACAGACTCATTCAGTAAACAAATGGAGTAAGGCAGTAAGATAAAGTGGAATCAACTATATTAATCAATGTATTAAATCATTCATTTCTCATATTTAGAGGGCATATTCTTATCTGATGCCAGGCACTGGAACTGTGATTGATGATCTATGTGCCTTTCCCTTCAAGACTTAAGACAGGACTGGTACATAAACAAACATTTGAAAAGTTGAGACTAGAGTCGCAGAAGACACACTTTTGCAAAACACAGCGGGGGCCCTGTGGAAAGAAGCAGCTACATTTCCACTGGGCTCAGAAAAGACTTCAAAAATGACATAACTTGCACGTGTACGGGGAAGAAACAGTCTGACGGAAGCACAGAGACAGAAGAGAACATTGTTCAAACTGAACAACTGTAAAAAGAAAAGAATTTCAGGCAATAGCATAGAAAGTCATCAAAGCAGCCATTTTTAATGAATCCATTTTGGTCATGATTAGAATTTCCAATTTATTTTCTGCCATTTTACTGCTTAGAATATGAAGACTTTATATATATTGCCAGATGTGCAGAGGACTGTGATTTCAGAAAACTATTATTCAGGTAGTTTTAGTGCTTTTCAGTGCTTTTCTGGTCTTCTGCATTCTGAGTTTTTCAAAAGCAGACGTGTACAGAGTTGATTAATGATTTCTCTCTCTTATTTCTCACAATAAGTTTTCCTCACTGCCTATCAGAGAAGTGACAGATGATTACTTGAACATATTTGATTAATGGCTAATGATATAGATAAATGAACGTTTATCAACATTATCATGAATTAGTGTATACTCTTAGTCCAACTGTTCTTGACTAGACATCCTCTCACCTGACAGAACTGATAACCTGAATCAAGGAGACACACCATCCCTGACCACAGAGCAAAGGAACTCATAGAATCACCCATCCCCAGTGTCGATGTAAGAAATGCACAAATCTGTAGAGAATTTCCGTGAGTTTATGTGAGCCAAACTCACGAAAATTGCCGGGAAGCCAAATCGCAATGGATTAAGAGAGTGTTCAGGAGAATGGCAGTTTTGCATCTTATTTTATGCATTAGAATAGAAGGAGAAGGTGTAAGGAGGGTCACATGGAATCGGTTGGTGGCAGATGAAGGGGGTGGGAGAAAACAAAGCATCTAAATCTCTGGGATTGGATAAAAAGCAAAATGGAGGGACACGCACTTCTTTTACATTGGTGAGTGCAGGATAGTTAATAATTAACCTTTATAGCACATGGAGATGGTATTTGTTAAACATGGTAACAACGAGGGGTTCTGTGGCCTTGTGCCCTGAGGGTCCACAAAAAGGGGTGACCCTGACATTTCAGGGATATGTTATTTTAGAGGCAAAAGCAGGCTTTCTTAAGGTAAAGACTGACTCTTGTCAAGGAAGTTACAGGCAAGGATGGGACTACCTGCAATGACCCGCTGTCAGTTAGGAATTTCTATGTTCGAGCATCCTGTGTGGTTCATTTTGGTCTTCGAGTTTGTAGGCCCACCACGCTGGCCTCCCCTGAGCATGTCCGGTTTAGCATGTGGCCCCTTCCTTGTCCACACCAGAACCACCTTGGGTTCTGGTTTCACCATCCAGACACCACCTTAACGTATAAAGCAAGGGAAAATAGCAGCAATGACTCTCACCACATAGTTCATGGACATGAAGGTAGATTTAATGAGGAAATGTTAGTAAAACACTTCAAGCTCCATTGTAAGAAGACACTATGTAAATACAAGGTAATATTATTTATTAGTCATTTTAATGGGTTGGTCGTTTTTATGCTTGAGAAAGATAGCCCATTTGAACCATGCTGGTCTGGCATTGATTGCTGTATATCTTTTGCTTTACAACACAGCAAAGGTATTTTAAACTTCTAACTTTCTATTGTCTCTGAATATGGGGAATATGGCTCTTGCGACTAGCAGCTCTGTACTTTGAGTTCCAAAGGGAGAGTTTGATATTGATTGGCTTTTGAATTTCAGGTTGTGGGTGGCAGTGGTGAGAGATGTATTATTTATTTTTTTGCTGGTACAAAAGAAAATCACAATACAAAAGGCAAATCATGAACTGGAGAATATTACCCCTTGGTTGCGTTGGTGGCTACCTCAGTCCCAGGGCAAACATTCTGATTATAATAACTCAGCAGTCCTACTCCCCCTTCCTCTCCAAAGCAATAAAAAGACCAGTAAAATCATTACAGGTTCAACCAAAGAGCCATGCTTTCCAGGATGATAATCCACTGTTCATTTCACATAACTGCAGAGAGTTATGTTGGAGCCCTGAAAAGTACGACAGTGTTATAAATTTCTCAGGGAGCTGGATTCTACCAGTCTGTTTCAAAAAGTGAAACTTCAGGTCCAAGTTCATGTGAATATATCCAGAGGGGCACACTTCACTTTTTCCCTGGCAAATATACTGATGTGGCTAATGCTGCTAGAAAAAAAAAGAAAGAAAGAAAGGTTTTGTAGTAAGGAAATTTATGACTGCAAGGATTGCAGCACATGGTACCACGGGGCATTCTCCTTTGTAAATCTTCCTGCTTGAATCACATCAGAAATACAACCACTAGCATAGGAGCTGCCCCATTTCTCCTCTGCCTTTAAATATGTCCAGATTTACTATTCACCTTCTTTTTATCGTCAGTGGTCCATTTCTGTATCACTCGGCTCAGATTTATTTATCTTTCCCATCCTGTCTCCTTCCATCTTCCTTGCTCCTTACAGCACCCACATGGTGACGACACCGTGGCCACGTGTAGCCTTGCTCTTCCTGACTCGGGAGAACTTCATTCTTTCGTTTAACCTTCTCCCATGGCTGATCCCCAGATCGTGTCCTCTCTCAGAGCATGCGGTCTCTAACACTGTAAATCCTGAGATTCGTTCTCTGTTCTTTTTCTCTCGTCATGTCAGCATCGTAGCCCTCTACTTTCTCATGAAGTTGTGGCTTTATTGTGACCTAAGTCTGCTCCTACATTCCCTGGGTCTTCCAATGAGTAAGATCTTTCAAGTGCCTTCTGCTGCCATGACCTGGCCATTTTAAAAAATGGATTGACAGCTGTGTTTCTGTGTTTCTGCTTCCTCTTAATGAAATGTCATCTAACAAGAGATACCCTGATAACACTTGTACAAGCCCTCGCCCGCTTCAGCCAGATTCTCACAACTCTTCTAGACACCCCAGATCTAGAATCTCATTTTCCACCTGGTCCCCAAATTACCTTTTCTTTATTCCTCTCAGCAGATGATTCATAACTTATAAAAATCACTGAAAGTTTGAGACATGGCCTTCCCTAGATTCTCTTGCTTTAAGCCCCAAATCTATTCACTATACGCTGATAATCAAGGATGATGCTCAAAATATTTGACAGCTAGCGGGGAGGAACTGGCACCAACTGATCAGGACCAGAGTTCCTATTTTCAGTGTCTTCTGCTGGGGCTTCTCATGGGGGAGTGATGGGTAACACACAGAGCCCTGTGGTAGAAGCACTCAAGGCAAGCTACACAGCCACCACAGCAAACGAGTTTTGATATTTTGGAAGTAGGCATGGCTGGACCAGTGGTCATTGATAAGTATCAGCCTTGTTGTAGCTTCCCCCGCATAAGGTGAAAGACTCTCCTCCCCACAAACACACACGTGCATACTTCCGTGAAGGCCGCCCTCTTTCTCTGGGATTTTGTTAAATGTTTTGCTTCATCTCCTCCGGGGCCAAACTATAAGGATCGATCTGTAAACCTTGGATGGTTTCACTATTCTAAAAGTTAAGATTCACCTTCACTGTCTTTCCTTTCATTATCTTTTTTATTTTTAATCTCCTTAAAAGAGTTACTCACTTAATCTTGCATTTAATTTCAATTCACATCATCAGTTTGGCTTCTGATCTTACTGACCTTCCACCTGCAGACTTTCAGGCTTGTTTTTCTTCCCACGTTAGCTGATACTTGGGGAGCATTTGGCCTGTAAACACCCTTCTTGCCTTGGTGTTTTGTTTGTTTGTTTTGGTTTTCATAACATACTTTCTCAGACTTCATTTACTCTCAGAACATTACCTTCTCGTGTCCCGTATGCATCTATCCCTTAATTGAGGAAGTTCCTTAGAGATATGTTCTTAGCCTTATTTTTTCTATTCTTTTCTCACTTTCTGGATTATGTTACTCAAGACTACAGTTGGGCTACACCCCCACTTCGTGTTCTTACGTAAATCAGCACATTTGCTTCACAAACACACACGCATCTACACAACCTGTGGCTTACAGTAGTTTGTGTGTGCAGTTGTGATCTTCTTTGCTGATGTCTTACTTGGGGGGTCGACTAAGGCAGTTGAGGTTACAAGTTTAACATTTTCAAAAAATTTGGGAAGTGTTTGGCCATAATTTAAATTTTATTTTCTGCCTCACATTTCTCTCCTGTCCTTTGGGAATTCCAAGTATTGCTCCACTGGAATGTTTAAAATTACCCCACAAATCACTGAGGGATTTTTCCTTAATTATATTATTTAATTTGTTTTTCATATTAGATAATTTTTATTCCTCTAACTTGGTGTTTACTGATCCTTTCTTCTGCCATCTCAAGTCTGCTGTTGTATTCCTCTAGTAATTTTTTCATTACATAGATTGTACTTTTTAATCTCTAAAATTTTTGTCTTTTATATATTCCATTTTCCATTGATACTCCCTACTTACTCATATTAAGCATTTTTCTTTATTTGAACTTTGATTACTTGATCTAATTATGTATTTTAAAGTCTTTTTTTTTTTTCCTCTGAATCCCACAACTGTTCCCACTGAGAGGCAGTTTCTATTACTATTTGTTTCTGACACTTTACTGGTCTTTTTACATATCTAATAAAAAGGCTCAGAAAACAGGGTCAGTTAATTATTACTCAGTATTGCAAAAAGGTTCTAAAACTGTAAGCTATTTAAGATTTTTACAAGCTAGTAGCATAATGATAAAGACCTACTTCCTCTTTTTTATGTCTTATTTTACTTATACCTCAAAGAAAGATTTCTTATCTAATTAGGTTGATAAGAAATATTGACAATATTGCCTTGTCTAAGTGGAACTCACATAAAAATGTTCATACATAGTTCCAGGAGAAGAAATAGTGTAATAGTTTCAGCATCATATGTCATGTTCTTGACATAATTCAGTTGTTTTTCATCATCCAACTTGTCGCTAACTTGATACTACATATCTCTGTCATATTTTTTTTTAATAAAACAAAAAGGGAAGCTTTAGTAAGGCAACAGTAAATTACTGTTTTAAAATTGCCTTTGGGCAATTAACTTTTTCCTTGTATCACGAAAGGCAGGTATTGTCTGTGGCCCTACCACCCTGAACATGCCCAATCTCATTGATCTGGGAGGCTAAGCAGGATCAGGCCTAGTTAGCACTTGGATGGGAGAAAAAAAGGTAGATACTGATGCACGAGCAAATGCCTGTGTGTTTCTTCCTGATGCATTAAAACAATCTAAGTCTTAGTTGTATTCTACATTCTCTGTAAACATTTTATTATTAGATCAATTGCAGTGACTTTCTCTCAAAAGCATTGGTAATAAACAACAGTAAATCATGCAGTTAGTTTTCCAAATTTGCAAATCTGCATAAGAATAACAGTAAACAGTATATGGAAACCAGTTCTCTGAAGCTCTGGAGAATAAAATAAATTCCAAGGACATGCAATAATGAGCTGCACTGCAATGCTGAGATTAGGAAGGTTACTTTTGTTTGAGAACAGTATTTGACAGTTTTTTAGATTTGTTTTATATTGCAATGTGGCTAAGTGTCTTTTTCAGAATATTAACCAAATATAATTGAACAGGTTTCACATCAAAATGTACCAGAGGCAAATCAATGCAAATACATGTTGTCTCAATCTAGTTAGACAAGAAATCCTTTTTGTAGATATAAGTAAAATGACAACATTGACATTGGTGAACCTTGCCTCAGGCAAGTTCTTTTTAATAGGAATAGTATTCAATTCCTATTATTTTTTATATTTGACATTAATAAATTAGTAGAAACAGGAAACATTTTTTGTTTGTTTCTTACACATTTAGGCCAATTAATTAAAGACACTTCATTAGCTCAGTCAACATTTGGCCACTACCTTAGCTCCATGTCATTGTCGTGTTTTTCTTTTAATTTTGTCTGACAAAACACAGAAAGTCACAAAATTTTAAAAACTGATGGATAATGCTAGTCAAGAAATATGCACAGGTTAACTTCTTTTCCAACAAAAATTCCTTCAGGTGGTGCCAGAGTGAACACTCTAAGTTTTGAGAAAGTTGCAATAATTTTAAATTTTAATGTTAAAACTGTTAATACCTCATCTTGAGTGCCAAGCCTTTTTAATCCGGATAAAATCCAGAACAATCCCAAAGCATAATAAATCCATATGGAATGCTTTATAATGCTATTAACATCATTAACTAAGTTTAAAACAGCTTCCAAAGTATAATTCTGCATTTATAGCAGACTTGTTGATGAAGTAAAAAACAGTCTGGTTGTCAAGTGTATGTGTGAGCTATCGATGTTATAATGATCTAGCTAGAAGGTGTATTTTATTGTATATGTTGTTAGCCGCTCCCTACAGTTGTTGGAGGCTGACATGCGAAGATGTTTATTTACCCTGATTAAATAACCTCGTGGCTCAAGTATTCCATCTTGCAGGATTGCAGATCATCACATATGCTTAGTAAGTGAATGAACGTATCTAAAATGGTGAGAGTTCACAGTGTTGTGATACTGATTCATAATCTACTATACACTGCTGCTATTATAAAATTGCACTGTTTTAAATAGAGGCTGATAAGAAAACGAGTACACCCTGAATGATCAGCATTTGTTTGTTTTGTTTTTCTACCAATATCATCTCATATTTCTTATAGGTCTAAGAATTTTGCATTAGCCAAAGTCTTCCCCTAGCGTCTTCTCACCAGAAGTAAATCGATAAATTGATAGACTGATAAATAGATTCTAAAATAAAATTTAACAACTATAACATATGCGAGGGTTTCAGTTGAAAACCTGTTGTTTTCTTGAAGTTTGTATCATAAAGAGAATCACCACATAGCATCATCATCTTGCCTGTGTACAAGAGAAACTTTATGAATGTGTGAGTGCACTGCCTTAATGTGTATCCAGTTTTGTTTTTGTTTTTCTTATGGTCTTAACATCTGTGACCACACTGTTGTCTCCAACTCATGTTTAATTTGTTAGAGCGTCATTTGTGGAAATAGCGTGACATGTTCTTTTTTAGTCCATGAATAAAATGTTTACTGAAAAGAGGGTATTTTCTGCTATGATAATTTTCCTGGCCAGACAGAGTCTAACAATAAACATTTGTTTTACTTCTGATCCCCACAACAGGAAGACATCTGCCAAACTTGTGATTGTAAAAAGCATTTTCTCAGAAAGAAATAAGGACATAACCATGGATTTGATTGTAAGCTGTTGTCTATAATATATGAGGGCTGTCTAGAAAGTATCCAGCCATGTAACATGAAAAATAGAGGCTGGGTTTTTTTTCTGGACAGCCCTCGTATATCAGAATCACTATCAGCCAAACTTTTGCTTCCTCCTATCTTTTCTTGCTTTCCATCTAATAAAAATAAAATAAAATTTTGGGTGTTGGGAAAACAATGAAGACTTTCTAGCTACAAAATTGTTACCATTAAGTGCTTTTAAAACCTTACATCAGTGTTAACACATATTTTGTCATAATGAAGATGAAAAACAAAGGAAATTTCTGGCTGATGTGTTAGTAGGAGAAAGACCTGCATTATTCTCTAGGTTCTTTTCTACTTAAGAAATTGCATGAATGGCACCACCTCCAAACATTTGGGACTTTGCGATACACATAAGAGAATAAAAAGGTAATTTTCCCCTCTGGCTGAAACTTTTGACTAAATAATTATGGTACACTTGACTGGATACTTATAATTAGTTAGAGCCTTTGAGGACCACTATTTCTATTCTGAGTACTCGCATAGTAGGAAGCCAGAGTAGTTAGAAGGTCAAGCACTATATCAGAGATGGCCCTAGAATAATGGTATCAAAATCTCAAGGTTAGAAAAAACTATTAGATCAAAATCCCATTGGTTATTTAAGTCTCTTCTTGCACCTATGTTTGCTGCTATAATAGGTTGAAGATTTGCTGTTTTCTAGAGCATTCTGTTCCATTTTTGAATATCTCATCTTTGAATATTATTCTATAAATTGTTATCTAATGATGAAACATCTTCTTGCTTTCATTTCTACTTCAAGTGATAATACAGTGTAAGTATAATCACTTTTCCATACAATAGTCTTTTACACATTTGAAGAAAACTACCAGCTTCTTGGTTAAGTCCTCTCATCCACATGCTCAACATTAGCCATCATTTCAACTTTGCCTCACTTAATAAAACGTTTCATTTCTAGTTGTTCTCTTGGGCACTTGGTCCAATGTACCACTTCAAGTGGTAGATTTAGCAAAGAATGAAATCTATTCCTTGAAACAATGTCTTTTCTATAATTAGAATTCTGATATTCTATTCTGCCTGTTGGTTTATAGTGTTAGTCAAGCCTTTTATTTCCATTCTAATTGTTACATTTATTATTGAAAGTATAGTATTAAAGTCTCCTAATATTTTTAGTTGAACTGCATATTTTTTCCTTCAATTCTGACACCACTTAATACTATCACATTGAGGTTAGGATTTTAATATATGAACTCTGGGGCAATAAAAACATTCAGTCTATAACAGAAATCTATGAAAATCCCAACTAATATCAAACTTCATGAAACTATTAATGTTTTCTTTCTAAGATTAGGAAAACTAAAGATGTTCACTTCTTCCATTTCTATTCAATGTTTTATTATAGATCTTATGAAGAAAAATTAGGCAAAAAGTGGTAAAAGCACCCAAATTGGAATGAAAAGTATAAATTTAACTCTATTTGCAGATGACATGAATTGTATATAGAAAGTTCTATGAAAAACCCAAAACATTGTTAGAGATGATAAACAAATACAAGAATATAGGATAAAAATTGATATACAAAAATTAATTGCATTTCTGTATACATCAATGAACAATCCAAAAATGCAATTAGGAAAACAATTCTAATTGCAATAACATTACAAAGGTAAAATACATGAAGGTAAAGTTAAACGAAAGACATTAAAGACTTGAACACTGAACATTACAAAATATTGCTGAAAAACTTAAAGATGCTCTAAATAAAAAGAAGCACATCTGTGCTTAGGGATCGGAATACTTAACATTGTTAATATGGCAACACTCCTCAAATTTATCCACAGATTTGAACAATCTGTCTCAGAATACTAGCTTTTTTCATTTCAGACATTGACAAGCTGAACCTAAATTTATATGGAAGTTCAAGAGACCAAAAATAGTCAATCCAATCTTTAAAAAATTAAAGTTGGAAGACTCCACTTGCTAATTCAAAATTTAGCACAAAACTATCAAGACTTAAAAGTAATCAAGACTATGTGGTACTACCATACGGATAGGTATATAGATCAACGGAATAGAATTGAGAGTCCAGAAATAAACCCACACTTTAGTGATAAATTCATTTTTGACAGATGCCAGAGCATTTCAGTGGGGGAAAGAACAGTCGTTTTTATAAAAGTTGCTAGGACAACTGGATTTCACATGCGGAAAATACTGTTGGAACCCCTACCTCACATTATATAAAAGCTAAATTCAAATGGATCAAAGACTTAAATGTATGTTCCAAAGCTATAAAATTACTGAAAGAAAACCAAGGTATACACTTCATTATCTTTAGTTAGGCATTGATTTCTTAGGTAATAATAAATCACAAGCAACTGAAGGAAAAGTAGATAAATTAGACTTCATCAAAGTTAAAGCTTTTGCGTATCAAAGGATACAGTCAAGGAAGTGCAAAGATAATGGACATAATGGGAAAAAAATTTCCAAGTCATATATCTGATAAGGGGTGGTATCCAGAATGTATGAAAAACAGTTATAAATCGAAAACAAAAAGACAACCCAATTTAAAAATAGGCAAAGGATTTAAATAGATACTTCTCTAAAGAAGATACACAAACGGACAAAAAGCTTGTGAGAAGATGCTCAGCATCACTTTTGGTTGGGGGAAAGAGAATCAAAAGTGCATTGTGGTGCTGCTAACTTTATTTCCACTGAGATGCTGATAATTAAATAGACACAGTGTCCCATGTTGGAGAAGAGGCAGAGAAACTGGAATCCTCATCCATTTCTAATGGTACAGCTCCTTTCGAAAACAGTCTGGCACTTCCTCACATGATTAAACTTGGGGTTATCATAGGATCCAGAAATTCCACAAGTAGATATGATATATATTTAAGAGAATTGAAAGCATTTGTTTACACAAAAGTGTATAAATGCATGTTCATAGCAGCCTTATTCCTAATAGCCAAAAAAAGGAAATCACTCCAATAGTCAGCAGGTGAATGGGCAAACAAAATGTAGTACATCCATGCTATATAATATTATTCAGCCATAAAAAGGTATTGATTGATACTATGACATGAATAAACCTTGAAAATAGTATTCTAAATGAAGCTCAAGACAAAAGGCTACACGCTGTGTGACTACTTACATGAAATACTGAGCAGAGGCAAATCCAGAGGCAGAAAGCAACAGGATTAATGGTTTCTAGGGCGAGGGGAAGGGAAAACAGGGAGTGACTGGGTTTTCTTTCTGGGGTGATGAAAATGTTCTGGGATGAGATTGTAGTGCTGGTTCCATGAATACATTACAAATCACCAAATTATATACACTTTAAAGAATGGAACTTTGTGATATGTGAATCATATCTCCAAGCTGTTCTTGCTGATAGACCTTTTCTCGTGTGCGTCTATTTAAGGATTCCTCTGTGTCTTTCCTAACATAAAACCATCAACGTTGATGGAGGTCTCCCTTTCAGATACACTTGCATTATAAATTGAAGCTGTGACAGACTATCTATATAAAGAAAGCCCCACCCTCCTGTTTTGGCCCTTTGGCATTTCTTCAAAGTAGTTAAAGTGCACATTAGGGAAATGTTGGTCTCTAGCACGCTCTGAAAAATGCTGTATTTTAAGTTTATAATGCCAAGAATTGCATATCTTTCTTATGGAGTGCTTTATCCTTATGATTTTTCTGAATTACATGAATAAAGAGAAATATTTTATTGTGGCCTTTCAAAGGAAAAATTGAGTTAGTTCTTGAAAAGGGCCTAAATTGAACAAATAATCCTCCATCTAGAGTGCAGTTTCATCTTCAGTGACACTGTGTAAACACAGTACACATTTTACAGTTTTAACATTTTGTATACAAAATCATTAGGATACATTTTTCTCTCATATCTTCTCTTTATACTAATAGCCTAAGTATAATAGAATGGAAAATGTCCATTGTAACACACGTAGTTACTTATTTAATGTTTGTAATATAAAGCAGTAAAAGGAACAAGAGAAGTAGAAACATGTTTAATCAAGCACGGTCATTGTTGTGAACTTCAGTGATGAAGGATCAGCATAAGAGACAGTAAATTGGCAGGAAAGAGCTGGGCATGTTATAATTATTGGGATGATTTCATTTTTTTCTCTGCACCTATGACTATGTTTATTCTTGATGATGCTACATTTCAAACTGTTTGTGTCTGAATATTCCCCCCAGACTCTGCTACCATAAAATTATCCCAAGTTTTGAGGACTACTTTTAAAAATATTCTTGCATTTAAATATGTATTTGGATTTACTTTCTAATCAAATAATAATATAGTTGGCATGAAACTAGATTATTTAACCACATTGCATCAGGCAGCTTGATTAATCATATATTCCTATGGAATGGATTATATGATTATATAAATAAGAGCGTAAAAGAACAGCTACTACTCCTTGAGATATTTTATATATAGACATAAAATATTTATTAATGAAGGTTAATATATGAAAGGTCCTCATATGTTCTCAGTTAAAAAAATCTTTAACTTACAGAAATTTATTTAACAAAGAATTTTTATAAGCCAGGAATCTTGATTATGGTGGGAATGGTGGGATAACTCCTTGAGAACATAATAGAATCTCTGAAACTCTATAGAGCTGAGTATATAGCATTTCCTCCCTCTCTCTCTGTCTCTCTCTCCCTCCCTCCCTCCCTCACCCTCCCTCCCTCTCTCTCTCCCCGTGTCCCTCCCTCTCTCTCTGTGTGCATGTATGTCTCTCTCTCTCTCTCTCTCGCTCTGTGTGTGTGTGTGTGTGTGTGTGTCTGTGTCTCTCTCACCCCTACAGAATGTGATGTGTAATAATCATGTCATCAAATGGAGTTATGTTGAAAACTGTGAGGAAGATTTGTAAAGGGAACGAGTTGGGCAGGTCTAGAGCACTTTTAAAGATCCTCATTGCCTAATAACTAGATTATTAAAACTGCCTCTGAATTTGATCCTCACCCTTTAGCCTAGTCCATCTTGCCCATTCCATATACCCCTGATAAATTACTCTTCCTAAAATACTTCTTTTACAAAACCTGCATAATCTTAAAATAATAATCACACTTAGCACTTATGTAACATTTTTCATATATATGATCTCATCTAATCTTCATAATAGCCCTATGAGGCAGGAGGGCAGATATCATTACACCTTTAACAAAGAAGAAAAGCAAGATACAGAGATATAAATTCACTTATCAGAAGTTCAGATAGAAATAGTTTAACAATGAAAGTGTGAAAAAAGACATATCAGGCCAACAGCAACCAAAACAAACAAACAGATAAATGGTGGATTAGCGATATTAACAATAAACAATGTAGACTTCAAAGTGATTACTATCGAGAGGTATATTTGATAATGATAAAAGGGTCAAATCACCAAGAAGCCATAGTAATCATAAATTTAAATGCATCTAAAAACTTACCTTCAAAATTTATAAAGCAAAACCTGTTAGAAATGAAAGGAAGAATAGTCAAATCCACAATTATAGTAAGGAATTAACATAATATTACACATTCTTTCCAATTGCATATGGATCATTCACCAAGATAGACTATATCCTGAGCAATAAAATAAGCCATATTAAATTTTAAAAAATCAGAATCAAATAATCTATGCTCCCTGGACCTTGCAGAATTAAGCTACAGATTGGTAGTAGAAATATCTGAAAATATTTGGAAATTAAAATTCATACTTGTAAATAACCTATAAGTAAAAGAGGAAGTCACAAATAAATTTAGAAATATTTTGAGTTGAATGAAAATAAAACAATATTTCAAAATGTATGATATACTGCTAAAGTAGAGCATAGAGGTAAATATGTAGTATCAGATATTCTTAGAAAAGAAGAAAAGTCAGATATTAATGATCTAAGCTTTCATCCTAACCAATTAGTAAAGGAAGTAATTAAACCTAAATAAGCAGAAGGAAGAGAATAATAAAGATGAGATAATAAAATTAATGAAATTGAAAACAGAAAATCAATAGAGAAAAATCAGTGAACTCAAAGACAGGTTCTTTGATAAGGTTAATATAATGAATATACAGTTAAATAGACCAACCAAGAAAAAAAGAGAGAAAACAAATGATCAATATCAGTAATAAGATGGGGGCAACTTAGACCCTGAGGACATTTAAAGTATGAAAAAGAAATATTAGGGAATATTTTATGTCCCTATGTCCTACAACTTAGATTAAATGGACACATTCCTTGAAAGCTGCATACTAACAAAGCTCATGAGAAAGAAACAAATAACCCAAATAGTCAATGTATATTAAAAGAATGAATTTGTATCATTTAAAACTTTCCAAAAAATAATATTCATTATTTAGATGACTTCATGGGTAAATTCTAAAAAGCAAGCAAGCAAACAAACAGACAATAACTCATGGAAGAAATAATATAAAATATACACAAACTTTTCTGAAAATTGAACAGGAGGAGATATTTACTAATTCATTTTTGAGGCCACAATTATGCTGCCACAAAACCAAAGATAGATATTTCATGATAAGCCAACCACAGGCCATTACATCAGCCCTTTTGAGCATAGGTACAAAATTTCTCAGAACAGTTTTATTACATAGAACCCAGTGACACACAAGATGAATAATACAGGGAGTTCCCTGGGGCGCAGTGGCTAGGCGTCGGCACTGTCAGCGCTGCGGCCTGGGTTCGATTCCCAGCCAGGGAGCTACCCACATTAAAAAAAAAAACAAAAAACAAAAAGACAGAGGGAAAGAAAAGAAGATGAATAATACATCATAACAAAATACGTTTCATCTTGCACATGCAAGGTTCATTCAGCAGTTGACACTCCAACAATGCAACTTGCCATGCTAATGGACTGGAGCTGTAGAGCTAGATGAAAACAAGAGTATTTCAACAGATGCAGGGAAACATACCCCCCATTCGTTATAAATACGCTCAGCAAGCTAGGGATATCAGAGAACATCTGTAACCTTATAAAAGGTATTTACAAACAACCTGTGGTTAACGATAAAGGTTTGGTTCGTTTTGGTTTGTTTTTGCAGTTTAAACACATTTAGCCAGTTTCCAGCTTTGGGCACATATAAAGTTCCTGTAAACATTCCCACTGAAATTTTTGTGTTTACCTAAGTGATAACTTTTCATAGGTAACTATCTGGGAGTGGATTTCCTGGCCAATATGATACATGCGTGTTTAACTTTGCTGGAAACTTCCAAACTGATTTCTGTGTTGTATTTCCAGTAGCAATTTCTGGTTCTGCTTCCTTGCTGGGACTTGGAGGTTATGGAGACACTCCCCCAACATCTGACCCACTGCCGTTCAGTGTCTCACAGAAAACAGGGCTTCAGGGATTTCTAATGCTCCCGGAGGGATCTGTCTAGATTGTGATGTCCTGTGAGAGCAGAGCTTCCAGAAGGGTCTATGGCTGGGCTCTTATGTGAGTGTCAGTGGGCTTCGTCTCTCAATTTCAGGAGATGCTATATTCCTGTTCTTTTAGATAACTCTTAGCTGTTGTCTGCTCTTTAGTCACCTGATATATAAATATATCAGATATATAAAAATATATGAAGGTCACCATAGGGTGACCTTCAACAGCACTTCCTGGGTGTTAGGAAATACAACGAGGAGACTTAGACTCAACTGACAACCAGCCAATGATTATAGTTCCGATGGCCTCGGCCTACTCTGATAGCCTCGGCCTCCTTTTGTATTCCGTATTACTTGGAACAGTCAATTTAAACTTCTATCAAGTATCACCTATGAAGGGCAGGTGGTCACCTAAAGGTAACACATGGCTTCCTCTAGATGTAGTTGATGCTTTCCTAAAGGTTACCAGGTGGTTATTAATTGAATAAAAACAAGAACTTATACCAATCCTTTCAAGTCTCTTCAGAAAATGAGGTATTTTTCCTCAAAGGTTATCCTAGACTCTCGTGGGTAGAATATTCAGATCCCTGTTATTGCAGGTGTTATTGCTGGAGCTTATTGTGCCTATTCAGAACATTTACAGATCAAACAAATAATGGCAGAGAGCACGGCTCTTCTCCTCTGTATAGAAATGTGCACTGCCCCATTTTGAGAAAAACTTAAGGGAATTAAATAGAAGCACCAGGGTGCCAAAAATACATACACACACATTTTAAGAGGTGTTATCTATGTATGACTTTTCGAAGTTGAATTGAATTATGGTAGTAATGTGTACTATGACTTTCACTCAAAAGACGGCATTAATCATACGCATGCTAGCACCACCATGTGACAGGCAGGACAGTCAAAGAAAATGGCAGAAGCACGGTGCCATCTGAGGAGCACAAGACCATTTTGAAGTGGTATTTGAATTGAGAATGTTGTTTGAGTTTCCCCCATGTTCTCCTGACTTAACACCCCTGACTTCCACCTATGGGGGACCTTAAAGGATGTGGTGTGCTAAGAAAACCGGCCACACTGGCGGTACAGGAAGACACTGAAATGGCATGCGCAGTGATACAAGTGGGCACTTTGGTCAACGTGGCTCAAGCAGTAGTTCGCTGTAATCAGCAGTGTCTGGACGTTGGTGGTAATCACTGTGAGCACCTCTTGTCATTGCAGAAGTCAGATGTGACTTGTATTCATCTTTTGTTATCAGTATCCATTGAGTATTACAATTTTAATGCAGTTTTTTCTCTCTTAAAATGTGCATACAATTTTTGACACCCTCTTTATTATAAAAAAGTATTGATTTCATTTGTCTTGGGGGAAAACTACATGGTGGTTAGAAATTCTATTATATCTCTTTTTATGAAACTAGAAGTATTCTTTTTGTTTTGAATTGTAAATCATTAGGGTTATAATGCTGCTGCTAACATTTATATAATAGATATTTTCTAATATTGCTGGAGACTTTTGAATTTAAAGATCCTAATCGTTACAGACATTGAAAAAGTACACACAATAGCAAAAATCTTATATTTTTCAGGATTATTCAACACTGCCTGAAAATTGTAAATTAAAAACTTCTCATATATATATATATATATATATATATATATATATATATATATAAAATAGATATGTTCAGTTGCAAAAATATCAATATATTTTTTCTGGATTAAAACATGCCACAATCTCAAAAAATTTGGCTATTAATTTTTTTCTTATTGTATAGAGTAATGAAGGCTTGTGAAATACATGGAAAAGATGAAGGATATCAGTGGTAGCCTTTTTCTTTGTTTCAATCTTAATCCAAGAAACTATAATAATGCTGATGTTTCAGGCACTGTGGGAAGTGAATGCTTTTCTGTCTGAAGCCTGAGGTTGATCTAGCAAAGGAATTCTGTTGGTCCTCACCTGACCAGCAACAGACAGAAGGTGACAGATCAAAAGCAGAAGTGGAATGAGTGGGAAGAGGCTCACGCCTTAGTTTCTTCTGGATCAGCCTGTCTTCCCTGCTTATCTTCATAGTCGAAAACTCACGTCCCCAATGAAGTGGTGAGCTGCTGAGAACAAGAACTTTGGACTCCCTGATTAGCCACATGCAGTCACCATCAAATATTGGTTGAGCTGAATGACCGGGTGGGAATTTCTACATCAGTACCATTGCAGGGACAGAATTTGTTGAGGTCTTCCTCCTACACAGGCACCTTCTTTTTTTTTTTTGTACCAGCACAGACCCCTCCAACTGTCCACAGTTAGTAGGAACCATTTGCTCACTAAATCTAGGGCCCTTCCTCAGTTCTCATTCTCCTAACTCTCTTTGTAGTATCTAGCGCTCTCTTCCAGTTCCGCCATATTGAAATTCTCTCTTGGCCTCCATAGTATGACATGCACTCAACATTCTATGACCCAATCAGCTGTGTCCTTTTGTCTTCTGAACATAGCTCTCTCCCAAGACTTCATCCTTTGGAGCAGTAGAAAATAGTGGAAAGAATGCGATTTTCTGAGGCAGAGCAACTCTGATTCGGGCCTGCATTGTTCATTGGCTGAGTGACCTGTCTGAGACTCCGTTTCCTCCAGTTCACTACTCCCTCTTCAGTGCTCTCTCTTTAGGTAAACGTGAGTTTCTGACCTATGGAACTTTCCTTCTCTCTAATGACCTTCTTTAGCATTTCTTGCAAGGCAAGTCTACTGGCAGCAAAAGTCTCCCAGTATTTGTTTGTTAGAGGAAGTCTGTTTCTCCTTCATTTCCGAAGGGTAATGTTGCAGGGCAAAGCATTCTAGGTCACTGGGTTGTTTTTATTTTCCTCAATGCTTCTAAATATTTTGCTCTGCTCTCTTCTTGCTTGCATGGTTTCTAAGTAGAAGTCAGATGTAATTCTTATCTTTGCTGCTCTATAGGTAAGGTGTTGTATTTTTCTTTCCCTCTCTCTGGCTTCTTTCGGAATTTTTTTTTTTTGTTCTTTGATTTTCTGTAGTTTGAACTTGATATGCCTAGGTGTAGTTCCTCTGGCATTTATCCTACTATTTGCTTTCCAAGCTTCCTGGATCTTTGGTTTGGCATCTGATATTAGTGGTGGAGATTCTTAATCATTATGTTTTTCAAATATTCTGTTCTGATATTCCCATTATGAGTATATTATATCTTTTGTAGTAGATTCACAGCTTTTGGATATTCTGTTCTGTTTCTTCTTTTAAATTTTGTATTCTTCTTTCTCTTTGCTTTTCAATTTTGGAGGTTTCTGTTGAGACAGCCTCAAGTTCACATTCTTTCCTTAGCCACATTCAGTAAACTGGAAAGCCCACCAAATGCATTCTTCATTTTTGTTACAGAGTTTTTGATCTATAGCACTTCTTTTTGGTTCCTTCTTAGGATTTCCATTGCTTACATTGTCTATCTGTTCATATTATACATGATGTCTACTTTATCTATTAGAGCCATGAGCATAGTAATCATAATTGTTTTAATTCTTGGTCTGATAATGTCAACATTTCTGCCACCTCTTATCCCTAATTATATGTTCTTAGCACCCTTCTCAAGACTATTTGAATATACATATACATGCATGGGATTATTTGGGGCCTCTATTTTGTTCCATTGGCCTATGTGTCTATCTCTACTTTTTAGTAACGTAT
Source organism: Lyroderma lyra (assembly GCA_004026885.1). Lineage (NCBI taxonomy): Eukaryota > Metazoa > Chordata > Mammalia > Chiroptera > Megadermatidae > Lyroderma > Lyroderma lyra. The sequence continues at coordinate 57,341 of PVJL010007314.1, read as the reverse complement.
TGATTTATTAGTTCTAACAGACTTTTTTTGTGGCATCTTAGGGGTTTTCTGTGTGTAATATTTTTGTCATCTACAAATAGTGACAGTTTTACTTCTTATTTTCCATTTAGGATACCCTTCCCTTCCCTTTCCTTCCTTCCCTTCTTTCCTCTTCTTCCTCCCCCACCTCTTTGTGTGTGTGTGTGTGTGTGTGTGTGTGTATAATCTCTATTTCTATCATCTCTGTCTCTCTCTCTTTCTGCCTAATTGCTTTGGCTGGGACTTCCAGTAGTATGCAGGATAAAAGCAGTGATGGTGGGCATCTTTGTTTTGCTCCTGATCTTAGAGAAAAAGCTTTCAGCTTCTGACTGTTGCATATATTATCCGTGGGCTTTGTCATTTATGGGCTTTTTAATGTTGAGGTATATTCCCTCTATACCTACTTTGTTGAGACTCTTTAAAATCATAAAGGGATGTTGAATTTTGTCCAATACTTTTGTTTGCATCTATTGAGGTGATCATATGCTTCTTATCATCATTATATTAATGTATATCACATTGGTTGATTTATGGATGTTGAACCAGGCTTGCATCCCTAGAATAAATCCCACTTGGTCATGGTGTATGATCCTTTTAATGTATTGTTGAATTCAGTTCACTAATATTTTGTTGAGAATTTTTGTGTCTATGTTCAGGGATATTGGCCTGTAATTTTCTTTCTTGTGGCATCCTTGGGAGCTGACTATGTTTTTGCATACTCTTTGAGTGATTATCGCCAAAATAGGACACTAGTGGATCTCAAAGGTACAAGTTGTCAATAGTGTTTGGACATCTTCTGTGTCCTATCTCACAGATGCTTGGCCTAAAATTTTGCTCCAGCTATGCTGCAGCATCCAGATGCATGATTAGCCCAATAACACCTTGTCCTAAGTGTACTAGATGTCTTTTGCTATTGAGTGCCTTTGTGTGACACTACTGTAGGACTCTGCTCAGACATTCTAATGCATAAAAAAAAAAAATCTTAGGAGAGATGGAAAGATAATCATTGGAGGGAAGTCCTCATTTAATGGGAATCAAAATTTTCTGCATAAATGACTATTTTTCCATGTCTCAGGCAGACAATGATGAAACATACTTTAAATGTGTTTTCACAGTTGCCCCAGAGAACTAGCGTTATCCAGCTCAACACACACTCATGTGTTGCTTTTTCTCCTTCCTCATTTTATTCCTTCTAGTCCACTTTTAACTGCTCCCATGGGTTACTTCCCACAGCATCCACAGGTATTTTAAACACTTGTCTCAGGTTTTGCTTTGGGGCAGGTTGGGATGAAACTGAGCTAATGCATTTATGAGTATGATAGCCATACAACTCATATTTTAAATCTTTAAGAATGAAAAGAGATGACTAATTAATAATTAAGTCAGAAAAACCAGTATAAACAAAGAGTGTCCTTGTCAAACAGGAATGCATATTGACCATATTAGGAAAGGATGTATATCAGGTGTAGAAAAATATTTATAGACTTGATATTGTGGGCATAAAATGATATAAATAATAGATTCAATAAATGAAATATTACATTAATAGTAAAACATCAAAAACCTAAGTGACTGAATTATAGTATTTTATTTCTTCATTCAGGTACCAATGTCCTTTTAAGGAAGTTTTCATATTCTCAAAAAAGACAGGTGCTTTGAAGTTCTCATACTCTGAAAGCATTCTGATTTCTGTAAATTTCCCTCTGTAGTGATAGGATATGCATCATCAGAAATATTGAAACTGATAACTGAGTCAGTCATTCCTGTAATACTTTTCTGTCCAGTATTGGATTAGAGGACTTACTTATTTAAAGAAAAAAATCAGCCCTTGAGAAAAATTACCCATTCACCTCTGTATTTCTCTCTTTTAACCTCTAAACTCTGAATGAAGGAACTATACTTTTAATTATTTGTAAGGAGAAAGAATTTCAGAAAGTATTGTAGACATTCTTTGATAGGATAGGTTATTAGAGATTATATTTTCTTGAAATTCTGGAAAACCTCATGTGAAACACAGATGAGATATATTGGTGATAGTAACCAATATTTAGAATTAAAGCTTTTATCAAGTATGAAGGGCACTGGATAAATGCTGGGCCTCTATTTCCAGAGAATATTTTAGGGAGCAAAAAAGCTGTGACGGGGAAAATAAATGGGATGTACCACCCTGTTCTGGTAATATTGGTTGGTTATCAACTAATTTATTTATATTAGTAGAGTGAGGTTCTTTCCTCTCCAATGTGTGTGCATATGTGTGTGTGCGTGCGTGTGCGTGTGTGTGTGCGTGTGCATGTGCGTGTCGTGTGCATGTGAGTGTGCGTGCATGATTGTATGTGCATGTGCGTGTCGTGTACGTGCGCGTGCGTGTACGTGTGTGTGTGCGTGTGCGTGTCGTGTGCATATGAGTGTGCGTGCATGATTGTGTGTGTGTGCGTGTGCGTGTGTGTGCGTGTGCGTGTGTGTGTGTGTCGTGTACGTGCGCGTGCGTGTACGTGTGTGTGCGCGTGTGTGTGTCGTGTGCATGAGTGTGCGTGCATGATTGTGTGTGTGTGTGCGTGTGCGTGTGTGTGTGTGTGCGTGTGTGTGTGTGTGCGTGTGCGTGTGTGTGTGTGCGTGTGCATGGCTATAATGTCAACTGCAGGGATAGAGATGATGCTAATAATCAGTGAAAGGATGATGTAACCAAGCCACAACAGGAACCATAACTACCAACTAAAGTGGCCATGTAGGCCTGATGGATGGAAATCCCAATAGATTCTGCAGATATCCCAGGAAGAACAATACACTGTATGCAAAGAGAAGAGCGGTATGCTCTGTCAGTGGATACGCATACCCACCGAAGGCTCTTCAGAGAAGGACGGTATTCGGGGAGGTGGAGTCCTTACCTTTAAACTAGTGGGGACTCAGCCAGGGAACAAACAGTGTTATATATCTCTGGAAAATACATGCTAGTACAAAAAACTCTGTGACTTGCATTGTGCAATTCTTTGCCTACAGTATATGTTTATAAATAATTGCTGACAATGAAGGTATTGAGCTAAGCTTAGCTCCATTAGGAAAAAGGAACTAATAGTATTGCTTTCCAGGCTGTCTGCCAGGAACAGAAATATTGCTTGGGATACTGTTTACCTGGATTGTGCCAAAGTTGTACAGAAGTAACTTAGAATATGTGGATGATGAAAGAAAGGTAGAAGAAAAAAAAGAAAGAAAGAAAGAAAGAAAGAAAGAAAGAAAGAAAGAAAGAAAGAAAGAAAGAAAGAAAGAAAGATTTAAGAAAGAAAGAACAAACAACTTTGGAAGCAGATGGAGAGATATTTAAGCATGATGTCAAGAATAAGAAAATTAATGTTCACTGCAAACACATTCAGAATTTATTCCAAGGTACAATTACCATACTACCTATATTTTATATGCATGCTAAGGAAAAATGTTATAAAATTACAAAGTCATTAATCTGAATTTTGTCAATGTAGGAAATAGTGAATCTAGTTACTACCACTAGACCAAGTAGTAATACTTCTCACATAATCTCCCAAGGGAACACTAGAAATTCAAGTTATATTAGTAGCAATGGCTGGAAACAAACAAACAAAATATTGCAGGTATAGTAATTGGAATTTTCTTAATGACACAATTATAGTTGCCCACAAAATTGTTGATTGCCTGGCACACAGCTGCTCCCTGGTCAAATAACAGCTAGGAGCTTGTTGCCAAATTAGTAGCACAAGACTAGGCTAATTCATTCCTATCCACAAATCTTCAGACTTTTCTTTCTCTATTTTTGACAGCTATTTAATGAGGAGTTGTGCCTACAAATACATCTTTGTAAAAATAAGCAATTCTGGAATTTTGTATAGCAACAAAATAAGCCTATCAGATTCAACAAAAATGCATGTTGAAAATATTAAATTATTTGGATGTGATTTAGAATTATAATTATATATTGCCTATGCAATTTTCTCTCTGAAACTTTTGTGTTAATATATCTAAGTCCCTAATGCAGAATTTCCTCCCTTCTGTAAATATTTCTATTACCACATATGTTCTATATATGATAAATGCTATTTAGTCCCCTCTTAATTTCAGAATTATAAACTTATTATGATAGGCAGAAAAGTTTTCTGAATTCTTTTTACATGCCATTTTATTTTATATTTTAATACCTTCACCTTTTTCACCTATCCCCACAAGGCTTTATGCATCTGCGATCATCAGTTTGTTCTCTGTATCTAATGAGTGTATTTCTATTTTCTTTGTTTTGTTCTTTAGATTCCACATATAAGTGTGATCACATGGTATTTGTATTTCTCTGTCTGACTTATTTCACTTAGCATAATGCCATCCAGGTCCATCTATGTTGTTGCAGATGGTAAGATTTTATTCTTTTTTATGGCTGAGTAGTATTCCATTATATATATCTATATATCTATATCTATATCTATATCTATCTATCTATCTATCCCTTCTTCTTTATTCAATCATCTACCTATGGGCACTTAGGTTGCTTTCATATTGTGGCTATTGTAAATGATACTGCAATGAACATAAAGATGCATATATCTTTTTATATTTGTGTTTTGGATTTCTTTTGATAAATACCCACAAGTGGAATTGCTGGGTCATAAGGTAATTCTATTTTTAATTTTTTGAGGACTCTCCATATTGTTTTCCTTAGTGGCTGCACCAATTTGCAATCCCACCAATAGTGCACAACAATCACTTGTTGTTTGTTGATTTATTGATGAAGGCCATCCTGATAGATGTAAGGTGATATCTCATTGTGGTATTAATTTCCATTTCTCAAATGATTAGTGATTGACCATCTTTTCATGTGTCTGTTGACCAAATGTATGTCTTCTTTTTAGGAATATCTATTCAGATACTTTGCCCATTTTTAAATTGGATTGTTAGGTTTTTTGGTGATAAGTTGCCTGAGTTCTTTATAATTTTTGGATATTTATCTCTTATCAGATAGGTCATTGGCAAATATCTTCTCCCATTCAGTAGGTTGTCCTTTTGGTTTGTTGATGGTTTCCTTTGCTGTGCAAAAACATTTTAGTTAGTACAGTCCCATTTGTTTATTTTTTCTTTTGTTTCCCCTGCCTGAGGAGATTTATCAGAAAAAAAACATTACCAAAAGCAATGACAGAGAGTTTACTGCCTGTATTTTCTTCTAGGAGTTTTATGGTTTCAGTGTTACATTTAAATATTTAATCAATTTTTATAGTTTATTCTTGTATATAGTGTAAGAAGGTGATCCAGTTTCATGTTTTTTATATGTATCTATTAAGTTTTCCCAGTACTATTTGTTGAATAGACCATCTTGACCCTATTGTATATTCATGCCACCTTTGTCATAGATTAATTTACCATATAGGTGTGGGTTTATTTCTTGGCCTTCTATTCTTTTCCATTGATCTATGTGTCTGTTTTTTTTTTATGCCAATGCCATGCTATTTTGATAACTATAGTCTTATAGTATAGTTTGATATCAGGTAGTAAGATACCTCCAACTTTGTTGCTGTAGTTATTTTGGTTCCTTTGTGGTTCCATATAAATTTTAGGACTGTTTGCTCTAGTTCTGTGAAAAATATGTCATTGGTTTTTTGGTAGGGATTGCATTGAGTCTATATATTGCTATGGGTGGTATGGACATTTTAACAATGTTAATTCTTTCATTTCACAAGCACAATATATGCTTCCATTTATTTGTATCTTCTTCGGTTTTTTTTTCAATGTCTTATAATTTTCAAAGTACTAGTCTTTTTCCTCCTTGGTTAAATTTATCCCTAGGTATTTATTTGATGCAATTGTAAATGACATTGTATTCTTAATTTCTCTTTCTGTTAGTTTATAAAAATACAACTGATATTCGAATATTAATTTTGTATTCTGCTGTTTTACTGAATTCATATATGAGTTCTAATAGTTTTTTTGGTGGACTCTTTAGGTTTCTCTCTGGATAGTATCATGTCATCTGCAAATAATTGCAGTTTTGCTTCTTCCTTTCCAATTTGAATGCCTTTCTTTTTTGTTTTTTTCTTGTCTGATTGCTATGGGTAGAATTTCCAATACTATGCTGATTAAAAGTGGTAAAAGTATACATCCTTGTCCTGTTCCTGATCTTAAGAAAAATGTTTTTAACTTTTCCCTGTCAAGTGGGAATTTGTCACACGTGGCCTTTATTATGTGGAGATATGTTCCCTCTAACTTCGCTGAGAATGTATCATAAAGGCATTTTGTCAAATGCTTTTTCTGCATCTATTGATATAAGCAAATGATTTTTATGTTTCCCTTTATTTATGTGGTATATCACATTAATTGAATTGAAAATATTGAAGAAACCTTGCATTCCAGGGAAAATCTCACTTGACTGCAGTTTATGATCTATTAATATTTAATGTATTGTTAAATTCAGTTTACTAATATTTAGTTGAGGATTTTTGCATATAGGTTCATCACTGACATATATATATTGCTGTTGTTGTTGCTGTAATTGTAATATCTTTGCCTGGTTTAAGAATCAGCATAATAATGGCCTCATAAGGTGAGCTTGAGAAACTTACTCCTCTTGAATTTTTTGAAATAGTATGAGGAGGATAGTTATTACATGCCAATTTATTTTTGACTTTTTTTATAAAGCAAAAAATCCTCAAAATATTTCACAATTAAAAATAAAAACCTACTGAGAGGAGGTTGACTTAATTTGATTTGGACTTCCCTATATTTTAAGGTATATTTATCTTGGACTGGGCCTAACCTCTCATAATTCTTGCTGGCATATTTCCCTGCTGCCACCTCCTACTCCAGGAGCTTATGAAAAAGTTAAGCACTTTAAAGTGTTGACAAGTCTGGAAACATCTTCATTTAGAGTTATTTTAAGGCAAGCAGAAAAGGAGCAGCAAATGAATACCTGACAGCTTTATTCTTCTTATTTACTATCATTACTAGAACAAATATATATATATATCCAAATAATCACCTATTATAGTTCAGATCTTCTCAAGTGTCTAATACTGGAGATATTGTGTGTCATTAGTGTGTGAATTCCAGAGTTGGAATCCCAGCTCTGCTATTTGCTAGCTGATTGGACTTAGAAAGTTTTCTTAATCTCTCTAAAATTTAGATCCTCAAACTATAAAATGGGGTTTAAAAATAATACCCATCACACATGAGATCATTTTCAAATTAAATGACACAAGCAATGTAAAGAAAGTATTAGTGTAGTGATACATAGTATATGCTTAGTAAATGTTAGCTAGTGTTATTTCATCCCCACCATGAAAAGAGTAAAGGTAACCATTATTTTGCAGATATAAATCAAATACTATAAAATTTACCTTTTAAAAGTATACACAATTCAGTGTTTTTTTTTGTATTAACAAAGTTGTGCCACCCTCACCACTAAATCCAAAGCATTTTCATCACCCCAAAAAGTAACCCTATATGCAGTAGCAGTCATGCTCCTTTGTCCCGTCCCCGTAGTCCCTTATAACACTATCTATCACTATGGATTTGCCTATTTTGTACCTTTAATATAAACAGCACTATACAGAAGTGTTTTTTGTCTGGCTTCTTTCACTTAGAATATTGTTTTCAAGTTTAATCCATGTTGTAGCATAAATCAGTATTTCCTTTTTGGACAAATAGTATTTCACTGTATGCATATACAGTACCCTGGGCCTAGAACAGTCCCTATCTATGTGGAAGCTGGTTGCTGAGCTGCAGCGTGGTCCTGAAGTTTTCTTCCTTATTAGGAGAGACCTGGCTCCCATTTTGGGGTCACAATGAAGTTCCTTGTGTTGTATAAGTGTGTGCTCTTACGGCATCTGGCCAGCCCATCAGTCAGTTCATCTGCCCCTGGTCTTCATTTGCAGAGGAGAGTCCTGTGTGTAGTCCCACTACCCGTGTTGGCTGTGGGGAAGATCCAGTGGCCCTGGGAGACCTGGACACACTACAGACACTGATCTTGCTGTGTCTCTTCTCCTTTTTGTGAATAAAACACTGTTCTAACCAGTGCTTGTGTATGGAGTTTTCCTTGGTCTCTGTGAACCTGTACAAGATGCAATAGGCCAGGTCTCTGGTGATTGGCAGTGCTATGATATTTGTCATCATCCTCTCAGAGTGAGTCTTCACTTGGAATGGTAGCTGCATCTTCCTGCTTGACAGTTTACATAGGTATACATGCAATAGCAAATAAAATAGATATAATATTCTTTATATTCAATGTTTCCATTTTATAGCATATCTGTAACATTAGCCTTCTAGAAAATATTTTAAGTCTTTTAAATGCATTGACATTTAGCTAGAAGCAGGAGATGGTATTTCATTAAAAATTCAGCCTCAAACTTTGGTCTGGGGTAATGAGATAATTAGTAATAGTATCTGAAGTTCTTCTTATCATAGGTTGTCAATCAAGATTTCTCCCAGCCATTAGGATCTTGAAATTACAACTGTTCATCCCGTGTTCACTGACTTGTAAAATGAGCAGCTTGTTTATCTGTCTGAGTTCAGTGGTCCAAAGCAAAATAATATCAAGCTGACCCTGAATGTAATATCAGTGGTCTTGTTTGAGAGGACCTAATTTGGTTGTGTACTGAAATAAATTCACTTTACTCCCATCAGGTCAAGTTGAGACACCGATAGGGGAATATGGCCCAGGGGATGTGTTAAAGGCTGGATCTGTCCTCATTCCCATCTCTATTCTTTAAGGGTGTCCACATAATGTCTGTATATTGTTAAAAAAAAAAAAAACAAAAAAAACAAAAACGTTTTCAAGGGCTTTCTTTTTTATTTTGTTCTTATGCCAGAAAAGCCCTTAACAAATGCAATTATGTTCACTGCACGTTGGGAGTTTGTCCAGTTGGATCAAATGAAGCCTGATTTTAGGCCCTGAGGAAGCTAAGGCCTGTAGGAGCAAGTTGCCGTGGAGACTGTTATTCACAATGGTGTCAGGCTTTGCTGTGCCACCGGCAGGAAGAGTGCTTGATCACCCTCAGCACCCACAGAGATGCATCAGGCTCAGCTGCTACCATTCTGATCTCAGCTCAGGAGTTTAAGTTTGAGATTCAACTACTGACATAAACCTCTAAGTTTCAATCAAAGTGGAACGTTTGGTCATTACTTGGTCTTGAGCTGTTTTTCACTGTGCATTGAAACAGAAGAGGAGTTGTGAGAATTTTTCCTTCTCTCCTTATCAATTCACACTGGAATGCAGATGTGTGAAAAGTGGGAAGAAGAAGCAATCCAATAATGTCTATTGAGCAGCTACCGCGTGCTTGGTGGGCATGCAGGCTTGTATTTTAAATAGGTAATTTTATTTAATCTTTATGATGAAATTGGGTACAATTATGTCCATTTTGCAGATGATCAAGCTGATGACACAAATAATAAGGTAACCAATCCAAGATTATATGATTAATTATCAGTGAGCTTGAGATTTTAAACCCTTTTCCTTATGCTCTGCCTGCTGTAACTTTTGAAATTTCTGTTTCCCTCAAATATGGCATTGTAAATAATAGAACAAACAGTTTAATTTATTCTGTTTAAAATACTTAGAAGAACCAAAAGCCACAAACTATTAAGAGACCTTGTTCTCTCAAAGAATTTTTATTAATTCAATGAGTGTGACATTATCCTCTTGATGGCTCCTTAAGTTTGGAAAGCTAAGAAAAACAGGTGTGTGATAATGCCAGGAAAAAAATATTTTTATATATATATATAATGTGACATTTAAGTGTCTTCAGCCTCAATGACTTGAAAACAACTTAGCGCAACTTTCAAAAATATTACACAACTATCATTTACCCTGGATAGAAAATAATAACTTTGCAACAGTGGAGAATCATTTTCCACACTTGAAACATTTTGCTCATTAATGAAGAACATTTGATTCATTGCCCATCACAGACCTTTTGGCATTTTATGTTAGACAAATAAACTTAGGCTCAATTTGATGGCAGGAGAATTACGTGTAGAGATGCTGCTTATGATCCAGTGTGACTGGTGCCATGAGGAACAATAATTTGTCAACCTCAGTAAGAATTAAGACCCTGGGCTATTAATTCTGAGACATGACAGGACTTGCATTACATGTTGCTTGGAAATGTGGTTAATCAAAATGATGGGAAAATCTGATTCAAACATCATCTGCTCCTTCGTAGTTTTCATTGTGATGCTCTATAAACACTGTTTCTTCTTTGGAATATTCCATCCTTCCTCTGAAAGGTATAGCACATATTTTTCTATCTATATATTGCTACATACTTATTAGTTCAACAAATGTGTATTGACCTCCTACTATGGATCTGTCTTTATGCTGCTGCTGAAAGTGTTGCCTATGCCTCAGTGGCTCTAGAAGTTTTGATTTTCTCATTATTACAGTTTACAGTTCAGGGAAGATATTCAGGTTGTCCCAGACATGTTTTTGTTTCTAAAAATGGCATCACTTCATTTCTATGTTGTTATTGAACGTATATGCTCAAGGTAGTTTTGTTGCCAGATGATCTGAATTGAATAACCCACAATGAGTTGGTTTGCATGTTAATATTATATAACTTATCGACTATCATCACATTTGTATTATTATGAAATTATAGATTTGGTGACTAATTCTACCATTTCTGAATTTTGGGCTTTCTTATGCCTTTCTAATATATGAAAATCAATTTAACTATTTTAGTCTATTAAAATCTACAACACTGTTTTGATATAGAAAAAAATGTCCTGTTTGACCTACTTGCTCTCTCCCACCTAAAAATGTGTAGCCCATGTTGGGTCAAGATTGCTCATCAGTGACAATTCCTTTTCCCTTTATAAACTCTTGCATTCTGAAATCTGCTTACGTGCCTCCATTCCTCTAAGTTTGGTTTTCTAGTCAAGCATAGTTTGAGGTCACTCACACAGTCTGGGCATGATGCTCAAATTTGATTGTTTATTATGTATTACTAAAAACAAGAAGATGTATTTGCTTCACTACTTTAGAAAATGTGGGTTTAACACTATTTCCACAAAGCTTTTTAATATTGCTTTTCAGATCATTTTGGCTCATTGATTAAATATATGGTAATTTGATTTCTTTTGTTTATATTAGAAGGATAGGTACAAACTTTTAATTTTAAATATTTCATAATGGAACTATAACCTTGTATATTTAATTTGTACAATGTAGACTGCACACTGACTTAAACTAACAGTATAGTAAACGTAATTCTTACCTCTGATGCCTTTGAATAATTTTTAAGGGTGGAAAACATGTTCTATAATTGTAAACAGTAGGTTTCTATTGCTATTCTTCCTAAGAATTGATCAAATGTTTTCTAAATAATTTTCTGTATCCAAGTGCAAGTCTGACTATATTTGTCCAAAGAAGCTCTATATAATGATAGAATGAGGGCTAGCAATTGATTATACTTTACAGCTATAGTTGCCCAACTCTGCCCTCCGCTTTTGGGTAAAATATAATGCAAAGAGCATAGACAGACCTGGGTTTAGATCCCTACTTCTCACATACCAGTTTTCTGATCTTGAGCAAGCCACTGAAGCTGCAGGATCACCTCTTTCCTAATTTATTAAATGGAAGTGATAATTCCTATAAAATTTCTGCCCATAATAAGCTCTCAAAAATACATCTGTTCTCATGGCATGTACCTAATTTATAAATTGCCTATCTGAGTAATCTTGAGTAACTTGAAAGCAAATTTTGACTCAAGGAAGAAATCTAAAATAGGAAATGAAGGATAATTCTTTTTCCTTTTGTGTCAAAAATTTGTATTTCTTGTGTCCTACTATGGGCAGAAAAGAGACTCAAAACCTTTGTTTTAAGATAATATGGTAGAATGCTTCAGAACCTGGGGGTTGCAGGAGAAAATATGGATTGAAGACATTAGGGTCTTAAAGAAGTTAATAAAATCATGACTGTGAGTGTCATCTCGTGGTCGTGGCTTGCTCCCTCCCCCTGCCTCATCTCACCTTCCAGGCACTCACTGAAGGTAAACAACATCCACGAGCAATCCCTAATGCCTATATGGAGTCAGACATCACTACGGGCTTTGATCAAACTTGATTCTGTCTTTTAAAAACATAATTGGTAAAAGATCTTTTGATCACATTGTTACAGATCCACTGATTATCTTTGCTATACACAGCCTAATAAGCACAGTATTTTGTTAGAAATTTAGTTCATTCCCAGTACGTATTGAATGTAACTTTATGTTTGCGTCACCGGCACATAGTTTATAATTTACAAGCTCCAGGGTATGCACTTTGAATTTGAGAGTGTGAACATCTTGAGGCTCTGTTAGTAATGCTAAGAACGGAATGGGCACATGAGTATCCTGGGCACAGTGCCTATCACGAAGAGTAATTCTGATCAGTTTAAAACAGGCAATAATGGAAAGCTTCAAGGAGACGAATGCATTGACATGCTGCCCTGTTATCAGAACAATTCTTGGAGAAATAGTTTCTATTGTCGGAGAGATAATGAATACCACAGCACATCTAGTCACTCAGTTTTTACCCAAACTATTCTTTGGTTTTAGGCCAAAGTTTGTTCCAGATCAAAAGGGTCCTACAGCAGGAAAGTGGGATTAAATACTCAGGTTAAGACGGAAGAATGTTGGCATTACCCAAGTGTGAATTGGTGTAGAAAAATTCTTGGCATTTTCACTCAATTCTAAGTGTAACTGAATCACTCTTATCTGGAAATATGACTTAAGAGCATAAGAAAGAGGGATCTGGCCAGAGCCACTTTTTGGCATGGGTATGTCAAAAATACCATAAGCTCAGTGGTGGTTCATTGTTTCGACATCTGGCTGATTTGCTGAAAACATGCATTTGTGGGAAATATATGAGAACGTTTCTTTTTGATAAATAAGGAAATACTTTACTAGAGAAATAGTATCAGATTTTTACTTTGTGTTTGCTATTTTGTTTTTTCAGCAATAACAATGATTTGCTTTTTCTTTGCTTACACTAGTGGAGAAAGAAGACTCCTGTTTATTGTACAATCACAGTTGCTTTTGCAGTTTAACAAGCTGCTTTTAGAAAACAAAGTAGGAAGCCACATGCATTATTTCTACATATTTCCAACTGTGTGGAAAATGAGTATTTTGAAACTTCGGGATACAACATATAAATAAACATCCCTTATTCATCTTAGGGAAAGAATGGCATCTCTGGAGAAATGATTGGGTCAGGCAGTACAGCAATAGACAGAAGATTTGCCTCTGAAAAATTGCTATAAGCTGCTATTTCTCTTACTAAGGTACTATTAATATTTTAACAAACTATTTCTAATTTAAATTCTAGAATGCTCTCATCTTTCTTAAGTATTGAATTGCTTCTCTAATCCAATCTGTGTCATAGGTGGCAGTGATCCTTTCTTGTTGTCGTGATGTGGATTTAAATGCACTGGATTGTAAATGGAAGGGGAATTTATGAAATGAAAACAAACCTCAGGACTCTATTTTCAAGAAGGTTCTTCTAGTTTTAAAAAAGTACAAGCTTATGGTGTTCAAAATGCTGTTATGAATAAGAGTAAACATCACCCGCCAGCTCTAAGTGTAATGTAGTCTGCCTTTGTGTCTGTTTTTGGCCCATGGGAGACTTCTGATGAGGAATCATCATAGTGTCTTAGCATACCACAAGCAAAATAACTGACCCATTGAGCAACTTGTTCTTATTTATGATCGCCTGCTCTAGGAGGTCATAAATGGCTAAGGCTCAGCGCTTCTCAACCTGTGGGTCGCGACTCCTTTAGGGGTTGAAGGACCCTTTCACAGGGGTCGCCTAAGACCATCGGAAAACACAGATATGTACATTACGATTCGTAACAGTAGCAAAATCACAGTTATGAAGTAGCAACGAAAATAACTTTATGGGGGTCACCACACCATGAGGAGCTGTATTAAAGGGTCACGGCATTAAGAAGGTTGAGAACCCCTGGGCTAAGCATTAGTGTAGAGTAAAAACTGTTTTGTTCTTCATGTTGACTTGTAGAATATATTAGGAAAAGGTGAGATCATTCCATCTTTTATAAAATTCCCACTTAATTGAGTGCCATAGGAATTCTATAGATACCTCAAGTAGAGCTGTTATAATACTGGTGTAGCTGCTCCAAATACTTATGTTTTCACGGAAACCCTGGTTTAATCTTCAACATCGTAGAAGCCGTTGATTAGCGAGGTTTACTTAACATTTAACTTTCCAAAGCTTTCTTCATTGTTAGGGAGCAAAGAATACAGAAGCCTTGTGGAGTAGCATTTTCCTGAACTAATTAACCAACTGGAGCTCATGAACATGTGTTAGATTAGCTAGATGTGATAGTAACTAACCACAGTTGGTGTGTAATTACAACGTATCAGCCCCTATTCTAAGGTTTTCAGGTGGTTTGACTCATTTAAATCATGTTACAACTCTATTTTTCCCCCATCAATTCTATGATTATGCTTTTTCATATTCTAACAGTTCTAAAATCAGGATACGTCTTTAAATTGATGATTTCTTACAATTGCTATCTACAGAGGCAGCAGTTAGGATAGTATTTGTCATCAGCTGTACACATAAGGATATCAACATATAAAGCGTGCAGAATAGATGCCAGGAGGTAGGCTGAAAATCCCAGGGGCAGTGAATGAAGCACTTTTCATCTCCTAAAAGCTGCACGGTTGTCGGTTGGTGTAGGAAGCATGGCGAGCCACATGTGTGCAGCCACATTGTTAAAGCCACTGTCAATAGTTCTAGAACTACAGGTTCTATAACTGTAAAGCCAGGTTAGCAGCCCAGTGCCAACAGTGTTTAGTTGGGTTCATATATTTCTATTAAGAATTGCAGTACCATTAAAACTTTTGATAACCCCATGATAATGCTGTAAGGGGAAACTCAGACATTGATGAATCTGACTCCAGAACTAATTCATAAAAGTTGAAATTTGAATATGAAGAAGTCATAGAACTATCTAAACCAATTTTATATTGCTGTATTTCCTTTTTATATATGCAGTAGAGTGTTATATGATTAAAAAATTATGTGTAACTAATTCTAAAAGAGTATGTTCACAAGCACATAAAATAGAAATTTATAGTATTAGGAGAGCTTTGTGTCATATTTTAATTGGTTTTCGTTTTACTTCCTGGCGGTATTTAAAATTTGCCTTATCGAGAGATTTGGTAACAACAGTATTGCTATCTCTGCTTTACATAGATGAGGAAATTGTGACACAACAAGTAGCAGAACTAAGATTTAGATTAGTCTGTGTCTACACCACAGCACCTTTAGACTACAGTTTCTTTGGTGAATCAATTACAGAAAAGTTACAACTATTTTTTATTATACCAGTTATAATAAAGGTTGGTACAAGACATTTTCAAAATTCCGTTCTTTTTCCTGAGTTTTTGTCTCAGACCACGATGCTAGGTACTTCTTCCCCCCTAAAGAGTAGCTAAAAAAGAAAGGTCCATTCTTTTTGCCATACCTCTGGGGTTGCTTCCTTTTCAAGCTCACTGAAGCAAGTTTAGTCAGAGCATCCAGCTCAGGACAGAAATTGGAAGGAGACCATTTGTGCTGCTGGACCGAGTTGTGGTCTTGTCTGAAGTGTCTATTACTAAAACAGGTGCTGCATTTTAATTTTTCCCTGGCTGCTGTACAGAAACACCACATACGTCTGCACCAGTTGTGTCTGTTCACAATTGGTTCTACTCCTCTATCTATTTTTAATCAGTTTGGAATCTACAGGGGAATGTGGCTGAAGGATTCATTCCTTCCAATCTCCAAACGTATTTGTCTTTCTAAATCTTTGTCAGAAAAACAATAATATTTCATTTTATATTCATTACAAAAAGGAGAAAGTAAAACATGTTTCATTGTATATTATTCTTATGAAATACGATGTGCAGAAAATATGTTAAAATAAAACTGTTCTTTGAGATCTTTTTATCAAATATGTCAAATATTAGAAATCAAGTATTTTTATTTTTAAAAGCAGGCATAAAACTAAGCTTTTTTCTATACAATATTTTTAATTGCAATGTAATATGAAAATATAATTTCATACAGGTACACAGTCCAGAAAAGAAAATGTATACAAGCTGAACATTTTGTACCTATCAAATATATTGCATTGGACTACTATAAAACTCAATAATTTTTTTCTGGGATAGCTTTTCTCCAAAACTTTAGAAATAGAAGGCTGTAGTCTGTTACCTTTACTTTTTAATATCACCTTTCTCTTTTATCTTTCACAAGTGATTTGGAAAATATGACAATTTGTTTTTCATTAAAAAAAAACAACAAAAAAACCAAAACAAAACACCAGCCTTGTAGCCACTATAGAAAACAGTATGGAGGTTTCTCAAAAAATTAAGAATGGAATTACTATATCACTCAGCAATCTCTCTTCTGAGTATCTACCCAAAATTCCTGAAAGCATTTATTCATAAAGGTTCTATGTTCATTATAGCATTATCCATAGTGGCCAAGACATGGAAAGAACCAAAGTGCCCTTCAATACATGACTGGCTAAAGAAGCTGTGGTACATATACACAATGGAATATTACTCTGTCATAAGAAAAGGTGACATACTGACATTTGCAACAACATGGATGAATCTTGAAACTATCATGCTGAGCGAAATAAGTCAGACAGAAAAGTCCAGAACCATGACTTCACTCATATATGGGACATAAAACTGAAAGCAACACATGCACAAAACAAATAAATAAACAAACAGAAATGATAGACACCAACAACCATTTAGTGGTTACCAGAGAGAAAGCGGGGAGGGAGAGGTAGAGAAAGGAGAAGGGAGTCAAATACATGGTGATGGAAGAACTGACTCCGGGTGGTGAGCACACAGTGCCACATATAGATGATGTATTATAGAATTCTACACTCAAAACCTGTATAATTTTAATAACCAATGTCATCCAAAAATTTTAATATAAATTAAATAAATAAATAAAAATGAAAACAGAACATAAATAATACTACTAACTTTATTTTAGCCCTAGACCTATGGGGTAATAAGTTTTGTAGAAATATTTACTATGCAATAGAAATAAATTTAAAAATATATAAAAAGTAAAAATAAGGGTACCTATGCATGGAAAAATCAAATTCATGACTCACATCGGTACAACTGCAGGTTGGGGCCTTTGTGTTTGTGGCTGATAGTTCTGTGGTTTTATGCTAAGTACTCTTTTACATAAATTTCCATCATTGTCATGTGTGGCTCACCACTTCTTCATGTAGAAAAAGAGGTTTTTTTTCATATTATGAGTTCTGTCTCTGCCATTTATTAATGAGGGATTCATAATTCATAACATTTTTCTTCCATTATTTAAAAAGTAAATTTTAGAAGAACATAATGCCAACATTTATTTTTATTTTGTTCTATTCTAAGAAATCATTTAGCACAATTTATGAAACTAATATTAGTTAATATTTGGGAAATACTACAAGAGAAAAATGCTGAACAGGTAAATAAATGAATGGGTAAAAAAAAAAAACACTTTAATGAGGCAATCATCATCTATTGATGAAATTTAAAACATTTAATACGAGCAATCTATTAACAGTAAAGTCAAGGCCTTTCTTAAAGGGCAACAAAGATAGAGACATTAGATGGAAATTAAGGGGAGAGTTGTTTTATCAATGTTCATATTTATGAGACAAAACCAGCTTCCACAATTGCTGTCGTACAACTGTGCTTGTCTTTAACATTATACAAATTTTATAATTTAGCCAAATTGGCATTAAGGAAAATTTGATACTCTTCTCTCCTAAAAAAATTCCATTCTGTCCATCAAAGACACGAAGCAAGTTTATAATGAAGGATGACATTTTTCAATAGTACAAAATCCTGGGAATTTTTAGAAGAAAATTGATATAATCGAGTGTCCTTTAATGGTTGGGTCATCATACAGACAATGCGATTCGGGATTTAACCAAGATTCCACCTTCAACGATCCTTCCTTTTATCTAGGGGTGTGGCAGAGGGTCAGAACTCCTAAAATCACACGTTTACATTGGAGCCTTGTTACTTTTTAATTTGGGATAGATGGCGTATATTGGTCATCAAGTGGTCTGTAGAATATCTCGCTCAGAGAAGCAGCAAGATCAGTTGTTTAGTTTCTTTTACTCTGTAGAGACTTTAAATATCTCTTCACATTTCTGTACAATAATATGTCCTGTGATTTTTAGCATGTGCTTCCATCTCTGTTCTCTCAATCTGATCTTTTCTTTCTAATAAACTTGGATCCAAATTTGATAGTTTGACATATTTGCACTTGTGGCAATGGTTCCATTATCCTACTAGAGGTGTATGGACACACTGAATAAGGAATATGCATTTTTACTAAATAATGAGGAGGATGTGTGTGGATGGTGTGTGTGACTTTGCTGATAAGAGAAAAAAAATGGGTATTAATTATCTAGTGGCCCAAGGGCCAGCTTTATCCCTCATCATTATTTAGTACCTTATATTGTGCTTCTGGGAATATCTGGAGAATCGAGCAGCTCGGAACGAGAGAAAAGTGTCATGTAGGAATATTGATAATCCATATTTTAACAATAGCATACATTAGCTCCTACTATTCACAAGTCTCCCTGGGAGATTGTGAACATTTTATACCATTTCCAGGAGTTTCATCCATCTGGGGAATTTATCTTAGGAGAATGTAGTCTGAGCAAGTGATGTAATTGGTATGAGCTCGGATGGAAAGCCCTTTAGCCAAAGTCACTCTAATACTCAATTTGAAAATAAATAAGATACAAGTAAATATGAATCAAATGCTTCTTTAAGCAACTCTAACACTGTTTTGAATATATATAATTTGTTATTGTCAGATGTTAAAATTGGGGCTTACTTGCACGTGGTTTATGGTAGAAACGAGAAGGATTTCGTTTGAGTAAGCACGTCTTTTCATTATGTCTCAATTTCTAACTCGCTTCTGTTAATAGCTGATAACAGCCATCGTGCGTTTTGGCTCATGCTTATTGTTACTATCTAGGCATTCCTTTGGTGCAGAAAGCAGATAATGCAGAAAGCAGTTTGAATTTTCTCATAGAGTCCTTGTTTTACATTAGCTACCTTTGACTGTCATTCTATTTAGAATTGGCTCCTTTGGGGAATAGTTGCAAAAGGTCAATGAAATTGCTTCAGAAATATGTTGGATCTAGAAGTTTCTTTGAGCTTGACATCACTAAGTCCCTTCCTCCCATTTGTTTATTAATATAATTTTTCCCCCAAGAGGCTGATAGTGGACTTTCAATGTATAATATTTACCATCAGCTACAGAATTTGGTTCTTCAACCATTAAAAGCTGTATTTAAAATAGAGTGTATTTTATAATTTGGCAAACTGATACATCTTTCATTACTGAGGAGAATTCTGGATTCCCAGAAATTCAGTCCAAACACATAAAATTTATTCTTGAAAATCCATTACAGACTCTAAGATAAGGTTCTCTCCTAGAGAAAAGCCTAATATTTGGATGATATGAGATATCATGTGGAAATTTTCATCAAGGTGATTAGAAATTTTGATGTTTTCTCTTTGGATTTTAGAAACAATTATAGTTTATCTACTGATAAACTATGTGGCCAGATCTGATTTTAACTTATTAGATATACTTATTTTCTGAAAAGCATAGATATATTTTTTATTGGAAACGAAATACATTGATTTCATCTGAAAGTGTCCTATTCATTATGATCCAGGTTTTGTAGCTAATGTGCCTTCCTCTCCATCACTAATAGGGAAAAACAGTTGGATAGAAAGCAACATCAGTGTTTGTCACAGTTTAGGTGCAAAAGTTGAATTGTTTTTACATTTGTTCATTAAGAAGTACTTTGGGGAAAATCACTGTACCAATCTATATATGACACTATGTCGGGGGGAAATTCTACTGTGCATGATAGAAGAGAAAAATATATATATATATATGTGTGTTTGTATGTACATTATATATAATGTATGCATATATATGTATAGATTAGATTTGACTATAAAATATTTGTTTTATAGGCACTGAGACTATTTTTTCTCACTTAAGAATGTTATTTATTTTAAATCCTTTTTTTTAATCTATCATACTTCATTCACATCCATTAATGGGCCTCTATTTGAGCTGTCATTTTCTGTGACCCTTTTTTTATTTGCTCATGATATGCTTAGATTTTTTTACAAAGTGTAAATTCTAACGTAACACTTTTTCTCAGTACCTCAGAGACTCCTTCACGTCCTTTAGGCTCGGTTCTATGTGCCTTTCTGAGGCACTTCAGGTCTTCCCAAGCAGCTTGGGTTTTCTGACGACATGCTGCCTATGCAGCCCATTCCCTTGAGCCATTACTCACTGTTTTCTGGACCTGCTCAGGGAGGGAGTTTACTGTGTCAGCAAAAGTGTGAACCTGTATTTCAATGAATCTTAAACTTCCTCAGAACCTTTCTCTTCTTATCATAATTATGCATGTTTAAAAATGATCAATCCAAATGCAATCTCTTCCCAAAGATTTGCTGATTGCCTAAACTGAAAATAACTTCTCCTTCATGACTTCATTGGTTTCTGATTTCTGGCACGTCATTCATTCTGTCATTCATTCATTCTTTCAACAAGTTTTTGCTGAGTACCTCTAACTACCAAGTCTGTTTCAGGCCCTGAAGACACAGAAAAAAAAAATTAAAATGACAGAACATTTCTGTTTTCAAGAAACTTTTGTTCTAGTAGGGGGAGAAAGACAAGAAACAAATTAATAAAACACACGTGTAAAGTATGTTGGACGGCAATAATTGCAAATAATAGCAAAAAGGGATAATAAAGAGTGCTGGGTTGGGGGATTCCCTGGTGGTGTAGCAGCTAGGCTTTGGCACTCTCAACGCCACAGCCTGGGATCAATTCTCAGCCAGGGACCCACCCCCCTGCACCCTCCCCCCCCACACACAAAAGAGTGCTGGGGTAGGAGACCAGGGGTGGGCTGACAGATCTGGGTCAGAAAGGGTCTCGGTGAGCGTATGACAATGGAGCAGGTGTATGAAAGATGTGACAAAAAAGATGCATGTGACTATTTGGGAGAAAAGCTTTTTAGATAGCAAGCAAGGGTATGACTAGTATGTTGGAGAAATTAGGAGGAACCCACAGAATACTTAGCAAGTATGACTTTGTACTGTGGTTTCTTTCCTGCTTTAGTGACTGCTCATCACTCAAGGGGGAAGAATATGTCATGAGCAGGTTTATATCCCCACAGTCCCAGAGGAAAAAAAGTTGTTATTTAGTATATTTTTGTTTACAGTCTAATGATAGGGATTTGGGGAACTTTGAGAATCAGTATTCCAAAGAGACACCTAGAATCCAGAAAAATGGGAAGAAAAGAAGGAAGCTCTTATGTAATAGAAATGGGTACATAGGATGAGTACCTGCTATCTCTCAAGCCTGCATTGACTTACAGGTTATCTCATTGAATTTTTATAAGAACCTTGACTATTTGAATGTAAAGATGAAGCCAAGCTTCAAATGCTCTGGTGTTGGCAACCTGTGAACACGTACCATCAGGTATGGTTGAAACAGACTCACTTTGCTATGGAGGTGAATTGGGGGATGTTTAATGTTCATATTGTGGTGAATTTCCAGAAATCTGTTGAAACAAAAGCAGCTGGATACAATGATCAATAAGATTCTAATTGCAGAAAATCAGTGGAAAGATGTACAGATCTTTTAAAAATGTCCGTAGACTGTATAGGGACCTTAGCTGTTAGGGTCTTTTGCTTTGAAGAGACGGGTGCTGTGGATAGGGAAATCAGAACCACAACGTTAACATCAGGGGTTCTGGTACCGGGAAACGAGAGTACCCAATGCAGCGAAGACTGTGTACACGTACACCACGGGCCTGATCCTTAGGCTGTCGGGTATGTTGTGATCTGGCCCAAACTTGGCTTCGCAGTTTGGAGTGGCGCGAACACTGAATGATTTATATGAGTCCAGAGACAACGAGCCAAGCAGCCCATTACTGTAAAAATGGATTACTGAGGATTACTTCTAAAGAACAAGAGGGATGTCAGTACTTATCCTTGGGAAACAAAGAATCTGCAGGAGGAAAGAAAAAATCACTTGTGATTATTTGAAGTGAGTGGGACATACGAGAAGCAGAGCATTGACTCATAAATGTTTGGCAGACTTGGGTTGTATCCATTTGGTATAAACTTCATCTGTTTAGTTTGGAGTCCTTTTTTTTTTTTTTTTGGTTGCTATTTTGAGAACTTGCTTCACATAGTAAAGAAGAATGGCTGCACATATGCATTTTGTATGGTCATTAAAATTACTGTAGTGGGATAATTGTGACACAGCCTTCAATAAATGCATGTGGCTGCTACAACAGGCCAGATGTGGTGATTTTGTTCAGTTTTTAGATAAGTGAAATTCTCAAAATTTCTTTGCTCTGAGTACATTGTGTGGGGCCAACTGACCCATATATATACACACGCACACATATATGTATATATTGGCATTTTATCATTTTTCTAAGCACATTTTGTATTTCTAATTTATTTTTATCTCCACAACTGTTTTGTGATGTCATTTTATTCTTTTTCTCTGTTTCTAAGTGAGGAAATAGAATCAGTATCACCTGTTCCTTACATTCTTCAATCGTACTTCTTAACATTGCTACTATGCAAAGTACCTTGCCATACAGTAAAAATAAAGGGATACAAAAATTAATCCTCGCCTTTTGAAAATCACAACCTAGTCAGGGAATTGGCTTAGTCTGGCTGGACTACTGTAACAAAAATACCATAGACTGAGTGCCTTAAAATAAACATGTATTTCTCACAGTTCTGGAGGTGGAAAGTCCCAGATCAAGGTGCAGGTAGATTCAGAGTCTGGCGAGACCCCACTTCGTGGTTCATAGATGGTCGTCTCCTGACTGTGCCCTCTCTTGGTGGAAGGGGGCTCCCCCTCCAGATAACATCACATTGGGCATTAGGTTTCAACATATGAATTTAGAGGGATACAAACATTGTCGATAGCAGGGAAGTAGATGTGAAATGGATGCATGTGATAGTGATTTCAGCCATAGTAGAACTAACAAACGTCCTAGAGGTATAGGGGAAGAAACCTTGATACAGACAAGCATATAGTCAGAGTTGATATAAAAAATACTTAGCAACATGCATGCATGAATTTCAGATGTGACCATATTTTGAGAACCTGAATTTCAACCTTGAAAATAAACTAGAGAAGATGCTCTCCTGATACAGGAGGGAACTAATTTAAAAAGGAGAAGCTGTGGAGCATAAAGAGAGAATTTTCTATTGTTTAATTTCTCTGTGTCCCAGTTTCTCATTTGTAAAACAGGAATAACTTAGCAACTCTTTCATAAGACTATTGGTAAGATTAATTTATAAAAATAATTTATAAATTAATTTATACATTAATTTATAAATTAATTTATACAGTGTTTAGAATATAGTAAGTACTGGAAATGTTAGCTCATGTTATTGTTTTTGCCACTTTTGTAATGCACTTTAGTTGCATTTAGAAGGTTTACACATGTTAAAAATGATATATTGAGGTAAGTGTAAATATAGAAATGATGCACCTTGACTTAAGTCTTGATGTTGAGGACTTTGACACTGGTGACTAATTTGAGACTCATTTCCAAAACTAAAGTACATGAAATTCTCTACTATGAATTAGAGTTTTTCCTTTAGTTAGTAGATTTTTCTCTAAGGCATGTTGAACATCAATTATGAATTGTCCACTGAATTCCTCCTCTACTGAGATGTGATGTGTGGGAAGATAGTCCAGGACCCTCAGGTTTCCCAGTGCTCCAACACACTGAATCTGTGCTTGCATCGGTGCAGTGACCGTAAGCGAGATCAGGAGCAGCCTGTGCAATTCAAAGACATCTACTTAACAGCACCAGGCCACATCCAGAACGAGAAATGCCTCTGGCTCTCTTTGATAATTACCACTTATGTGTTATGCCCCCAAAATAGTTCATGACATTTTCAGCCCCCCTTCCAAACCATGGAAAGTTCTGTGTATTTGGTCTTTATCGCTTTCATTCCATCAAAGGAATGGGTGTTGTACTGAGCGATCTGGGATCTAGCATGGGTTTCTCTTCCTGCCTCTAGTGAACATTTAGGGACTTAGTTTTCTCATGTCCAAAATAGTAACAATTGTATTTTCCTTTTGCATTTTAGAACATCTCGATGTGTGTTGTTAAGAAATGTGTGGAATGCACCGACACCCTTGAGGTTGTACAGCTAAATGAAGTAGTAACACCTTGAGTTTCTGGGTTTTGTCCAATAGATGAAAGTAGGTTGGTCTTTGTCTTGGTTACAAACTCCAAGCCTGTGTGTAGAGACAGCCCCAGGTGACGGCAATAATGAAAACAGTGTGGTCCAAAACATGCCAGGAACATCTGTGAGGCAAACCATGGAATACTCTGACAGGGTATTTTTCAACCATCTAAAACACGATATTATGAAAACTAAGTATCTTTTCAATATTAACATGATTGAACATGAGTATTACATCATGCTTTTTCTTTCATGGACTTTATGGACATAAAGCAGAAGCCATTATTTCAAAAAAAGATGTTATAACCTAAAGCACAGGACTGCGTTGAAAATTAGTGTTTTCCTTGGCCTTATCTTTGACATTTTTGCATTTACACCAGGAACCCAGTTTCAATAGGAGATTTTGCAGGATCTAATTATGTGACAATTAATCTTGAATTCATAGTGAATAATGAGCTGCATTATTCCTGAAGAGCAACCTCTGCATGTGCAATGTTTAAACTGGATAAGAGGAGACTATTTTAGGTGAAAACTGACTGACTTGTCTTATATAAAGTAATAAGATAACAGGAACAAAACTCTCTGATGGCTTTACTAATGCAGATTTTTTTTTTATTTAAATAAAGCCATTATGTATCTTGGCTATACACAGTTGTTTTTATTAAATGGTGTTTTGGATTAGTTATGATATATGTGAGGTAGAAAAACAGAGATGAAACAGTGGAGAGAAAGAAAGAAGTTAGTGGTTGAGGGAGTAGTGTGACTTGATACGTGTCCGCCTTTCCATCAAGGAGTTGCTAAGGCATTGATGGCTGCTAAAAGGTGTACTTGATTGAGCGCTTGAAGGGTCCCCTTGATTCTAGCCCACTGCTTGCTCTACTATATAGAGGACATTTCCTATTAGTCAAGTCTTTAGTTATTAGGTTTCTCTAGTTCCCCTTGACTTTGGATAATTGAGAACACTCTCATGTGATTGGATTTAAATGGTTATAAGAACAGTATAGACAGAGGTTCCTAACTCATACCTGTGGCATCCTTAATAATGGGTTAGGGGGACTAATGATCAGGAACCTGAAAATTCTTGTTGACTTGTGAACATAGAAAAGCTGAGACTACAGTGATGTTTCCTTCGTGCTCCTCTATTACAGCAAATATTTAAATATGTCAGTGATAAGAATGATTAAATAAGGAGTAAGAACCTGGGTCACATTTCTAATTCCCCAAGTATTGGACTTACAATATTATTTAAAAAATCCCATATAACATACCAATAAACAAAAGTAGATTTTCATTTTCCCTACCATTTCTTCCATCATTGAAATGTTTACTTACTTACACCTCACATTCAAAAACCACATTATAGATGGTGCAAATAAACCTGACCAGATGTAGGACACTTCTTGAACTTCAGTGTACTCAAAATTTCAGAAGTGAGGTGTATTGCAAATTGAGATTTCTAGGCTTCATTTGTAGAGTTCTAATTAGGAGGTCTAGGACAGTATCCAGGAATCTCCCCTTTTAATAAACACCCAGATTATTCTACTGTAGGTGATACATTATCACTGCTCAGAGAAACATTGTTTTAGAATGTTCTAAAACATAGTTAATAGTTTTTTCTTAGACCTTAGCAGAACCAGCTAGAGTTACAGTAATCATTTATCCAGGACTAAGTCTGTGCCAGGCATCTTCCTAAGTGCTCTGCGTGTATTTACTCCTTTAACCCTTACAACCTAGGAGAAGGGCTCTGTTATGATTGCCTTACCTGTGGGGCACTGATACAAATCCAGTCTTTCATTTATTAGCTGTGAATTTTTGAGGAAAAGATAATTCCAAGCTCCCTAAATCAGTGATCTCATCTAAAACATCGGAGTGGGGTTCCCTGGTGGTGTAGTGGCTGGGCGTGGATAGTCTCAACGCCGCAGCCTGGGTTCGATTCCCAGCCAGGGAACAACAACAACAACAACAACAAATAATAATAATAATAATAATAATAAAAAAACATAGGAGCATATAAAACTGAAAGCAAAGAAAAAAAGAAATGAACAAACAAATAACCCATGGATACAATCGATAGTTTAATGTTTATTTGGGGATGAGTGGGTTAGGGAGGGGAGAAAGGGGAGGGGGTGGGAGAGGAGGGAGGGGAAGCTAAATATAAGGTGATGGAAAGAGGGGTCACATTAGGTGGTGAACTGATTATACATCAAGTTGACAATGCACTGTAGAATTGTATGCCTGAAACCTATGTAATCCTTGCTAACAGATGTCACCCCAATAAGTCTAACAATAAAAATGAATTAAAAAACAAAACAAAACAAAACAAAACAAACAAAAAAAACATAGGAGCAACACTGAATGAACCACTGGGAGGATTAATGAGAAAGCACCTGGAGCAGAGTGAGCCCCACGTGAGAAAGATACCAAATAAACAGCAACCAAACAAACACAGATTTCTCCAGGAAACTTCAATACCCAGGACAGTCAGAGCAACCTGCGATGCATTTATTTATTTTTCTTTATGCTGAATTAAGAGCTCAACTTCTACCTATATTCTGTGCATTAGCAGTGGAAAACCAAGAACAGGTGAAATCAAACACTTTACAGCTATCAATCACCATTTTCTTTTAACTTGCTTTTGAATGATAATAACTAAGCAATAAAAATCTAAAACAGTACAGTGATGTTTGGGACCAGATACCTGACATTATTTTTCTAGAAAAGAAAAAAAATGAGCATTTGGTATGAATTTATCTTCAAAATAAGAATATATTGGGGGGGTGTTGGTAATGTTAAGATCTGTCACATATTAATAAGCCTAGTGGTGGTAGTGAAAATACACATTAACTTCAGTGATGAGACTTTAAGGAGTCTAATAAAAGAGATCAGCAGGAAGGCAGTGGTGAGAATTAAGACAACCAAGACAGAAAGGAAAGAGTAATCTGTCTTGAAGCACCAATTAAGTTTAATGTTTTGAATAAATAGACAATCTCAAAAAGATTAGCTTGACTTAAATTGTTCATTTAAATTTTTCTACTCTGTGGTCGTGGACCTTGACAAATAAAACAATAACCCCACCCTTCAGTTTGCAAATATAATGCTTATATGGACTCTTTTTGTCTCATAAAGTGGGCGCCATTGCATACCATAATGTGCCTCCTGATTACAATGTATTCCTTTATGGGCTTCCACTACCCTTAAATTTAGTTGCCTGTCTTCTTTTAGTGACGAATGGTGTCAGCGTTTCTTTTTCTAGCTCCCTATCAGCCCATGTGTCATGAATTTATTATCCATCTGTGTTTGTCTCTCCGTCTGTCTTTAAAATTGACCATTTATTTTTGGACAGTTTGTAGCAATATTTAGCCACTGAACCTTCGAATTACTTACACTGCCGACAAACAAAGTGCATGAAAACTGAATTGAAATGGCAAATGACTGCACCTTTCCCATTAAGTATCCTGCCAAATTTATAGCATGAAAGGAAAACCCAAGGGCAGTGTTTACAGCAATTAAGAGCACCTCACCTGTATAGTGCATATGGAAATGTAATGGACACCTTCAGTCAGAAGCAGGCATAAGTGTAAAAAAGGATAAATGATAAAAAAGGAATTCTTCCTCTCTTGCAATTAGCAATTTCAGGCAAATGGGCCTTTTCTACTGGGTACATTCTGAAGAATTGTGGGGCTGTGACCGGTTTCTGTATTTGTGAAATGGAGATTCAGCATACATCATTCACCCAGCTCTAATCAGTGAGGGGACAGAAAGTTATTTAGCATATCTTATTCGTTTTAGGAACACTACTTCATCTTTATTTCGTGGACATGCAGCAGTTCTCATAAATAGTGTTTTGTCATTTATTTAATACCTAATGTATGCACCATACTGTTCTTGCACTTTGTGTTTGCATAATTTATCCCATTAATTTAAATAAAAAATCAATATTTCCTTAGCTAAAGTCAGTGATAAAATTGTCACAGCATGCATGAGAGAGTTGGAATGCTGAAAGATTCAGAGGCTAAACAAAGTTCACATTAGCTAAGTCCCAGGACTGGTATTTGATTAGACAATCTTAGTTTTAACACAGTGGTGTCGAATGATTTAGAGTCATGGATATGGACTTACTTTTCTACCTCTCTGGCTTAATTGATTTTTCAATTACATACTTCATGATTTTATAATTAACATTATTTCACATAAAAACAGAATATACAAAATAATTAAGAAAGAAAAACTGCCCATTAATCTGTTAAAATAACTTCTATGAATTGTTTTTTATTTTTATTCTATTCTTTATTTTACACACATGTAAGTGGTTAATTAAGTGACTAGGCTTTGGTAGGGGACAATTATAAAACCAGTCATTTATATTTCAACATTTTTCTATTAAAATATTTCTCTTGAATACTTATTTTCTTAACCTAAGCTAAAATCTCAAGCAGTTCTACTCTTTGTGGTAACTTCTAAATAAATACAGGTTGGACATGACATTGTAACTCAGACTTCAAGGTTTCTGTCACTGTCTGATTGGGCCCCCGGCTGCAGGGATTGTGGGTAATTGGCGTGGGGATGGCAGTACTCTGGCTGGCACACGTATAATCTGATACTGTATTTGTGTGACGGAATTGCTGGTTCTTTCTCTCTTGGGATATAGTTAGTCAGAAACACCTGTTCCATGGCTAGCTGTGATAACTTCCACGCTGGCGACACCTTGCCACCAGCAGGTGGCTTACCCATCCCTGTCTCACAGCCTCCGGGCTTCCAACACGCCTCCTTTCCGCTGAGATTTCTTTCCTCTCTCTCACGGCCCCTGTGGGCAGGATCCCCGCTCCAACCCCATGCAGCTCCTTTTCTTTGTTAGCTAAGCCAACGTGTTGCAGGACCCACGCCAATCTCTGAGCGATTTTATTGAAGAACATCTCGTTTGGGTTGGGTAGGGGGAAACATCCATGCCCTCAGAGTAGTGGGATGCAAAGGGCACCGATGACTCTTTCCAAAACACAGAATTGCTTTCATATCCTCAGTGTAGCTATTGGACTATCATGGAACAAACTAGTGTTATGATCTGTAGGCATGTCCTGTATGATGTTAGGGCTAGAAATTTAGGATGTGTTGGGTATTCATTTATCTTAGCCTCAGCTTTGAGACAGAAAGCACCTCATTTGAAACATTACACATAGTCTAGCTTACGTACACATCAGTTCCTGCTTTTTTCATTTAACATTGCATCTTTAGTATTTTTCTATATTGTGAGAGGGAAGTCCTGTAACAGCCTATGACTGTGTAGTAACGCATTGTAAGAAAATACAACATTTTAAATTATTCCCACATTATTATTTTAATTTTTTACTAACATTAAATATATCTTTAATAATCAGTGTAGAATGCAAATTCTTAACCTATTTAAAAAAAATTTTTTTAGGATTGATTTGTTGAAACTGAATCAGTAGATCAAGATAGCCATTTTAAGATTTGATATGCTCTGTAAAAGTTTTCAGAAATGTTAAAATTAATTTGCATTGCAATCAGCAAAATTTTAATATACTCAATTGACTATACCCTGACAAATAGGGATGTTATCTATTATCAATTTTAATACTTTTACATTTTATTTTTTATGTATATTTTCTACTGGACTATTATCTACAAAATGATCATTGTTTTTTTCTTTGAATATACATAGGCTAACTTTCTCTGTTATCTGTCTTATTCAGTTGCACAGAATTCAAACAACAGTGTTAAGTGATTATGGTTAATACAAGTGAAACAGAATTCATTTTGATGCCAAGTGATAACACTGGCGACTAATGCTTGTAGCTCAGAACAGAATCTATGCCTAATTCAGAGAACTACCGTTTGGTGAGGCCGGTCTCTGCTCTTAGAGTTTGTTTAGATGTGCCAGTTAGCAAGTCTGAGTTATTCACCTCACACATCCTGACTCCTCAGTCAATACAACTCTGACCACAGAAGTGTGTAAGTTTTAGAGAAGCTGTGGCCTCTAAGAGAGGCTGTTCTCTCTCATCAGCTTACACTGGGGTTGAATAAAAGAAAAGATCCAGTTGAAAAATTTGGGGTACCTGAACTATTCACCTTACCTCTTAGTTGGATCATGATGATCAACTCTCAACTGAGTGTTACTCTTCCATTAAATTGATCCAGGACACAGTGTTATTCAAATGTGGAAAAGGGCACAGAAGCGAAAGAAGGCAGAGCTGAAAGCAGACTTGCTGGTGGGGAAGCCTGCATTCCCACTGTGTGCTCAATAGAAACCACAACAGGTTGTTGGAGCTTGAGGCAAGCTGCTGGTCACAGAGCAAACACTTTCTGGTGAATCAACAGTACAAAGGGAGAAAGGGCATGGTCAATCCCAGCCTAGATATGCCCTGTCGGAAGCCAGATTCCCATAGCATTCTCCAAAACACTCAATAAACACGGCCAAGAAAACAAGTCGTCAATGTTAGCAGAACAGAAATGGCAACCACAGAGTAAGTTCTGCGCCCTCTTCAATGACAGTCCCAGAAAGACCTGGCCTCACTCCCCTCGTTGTCTTCCCCATGCGAATACTGGAGTCATATGTGCAGCAAGCACTAATCTCTCCCCAAATGCATACGCATAAAACAAAACACGCATTTCATATTCTGGTGGGGTAGGAAAGGAAAGAGGAATTTTAAATTCATTGGGTTTTCAATTTTAAAATAAACAGAACTGAGGCTTAAAGAATTCATACCACCTGCATAATTATAAAATCTGACAACAAGGACAGTGCTTAGAAAGACAGAGCACAATTTTTACTATTTATCAAAATAAACAGTTTTATCTTTATACACCCATAATTTATATTCCCCAATAAATCAGTTACATACGAGTATGTTATATAAGTCTTGATTATACTGAGCGTACTGGTTAAGTGTCTCACTTTAAGAACATGTTAGGCTTTGGGTTTGAATAATGAGGTAGATTTTTTATTTTTTAACCATATTAAAGAGGTATTCTACCTTTCTCCTCCTGGTGCTGCCTCTTCTCACTATTTCCATATATTCACTCCCTACCTGCTAAAATCTAACTTTTACCACATGTGCCACCAAAATAGCTTGTACTAAATGCAGCAGTTACCTCGACAAGACACTATTTGTGTTCAGTCCTTGTCTAACTTGACCTGACTTCGACATTTTCTGTGGGAGACCTGTTGACCGTTCTCTTTGCTCGACGCGGGAAGTTTCTCCGTCTCTCCCTGACCTCTCCAGTTACTCTGTTGTCTGCTTTGCAGGTTCATCATTCTCTAGGCCACTGCATTACTTACTTCTAGAAGGTTTGGTTTGAGGCCCAGCTAACACCATTGTCAATAGCCAAATTTTATGCAAGACACTTCCTCAATGTAATTTTTTTTCTATGTGGGCCTGATTTGATCTCCAATAGTATTGTTTCCCTCCTCCTCCTTCTCATTCTCCTCTCCATCTCCTTCTTCTCCCCTTTTCCCTCCTCATCTGTCCTTCCAAGTCTTCAAAAATGCTCAGAATGCTCTTTTGAATGTTTATTTACGCTATTACTGTAGTGCTTTAGTTCTAGAAAATCGAATGGTGTCCGATCATTTCAACAGTCTTTTGGAGGAAATGGGAACTGCATTGTTTATGATTGAAGGTAATGTGCGGTGTGACACACACAGAGGAGCCACCATGTGAAAACTTTGTGCTGTTAATGTGTGTTAGCTGCTCCAGCTGTGTTTGCAGCTGTGTGTGCCAGGGCTGCTCGCCCAGGAGCCATTGCATATGGGCATCACTCATCAGAGGAGCAAATGATGACATAGATAAGGCTTAGAAAAAAGGGTAAGAAAGTCAAGGAAAACTGGTAGAATCATGACATGTATGTACTAGAGACTTGGGATTATTTTACATGCTCACATGGAAATATGAAACTGTGGCCATATTTCCCACTGCTGTTATTTTAAAGAAAAATACTAAGAATCGAAGTTCTCTTTTTCTCACTCTTAAAATTATTTGACATATGCCACTGTTGATTTCAGAAATAATTAATATTTGATGCTCAGGGAAATAAAAAGTAAATCATTTACATATTTTTGTGCCCTGAATTTTAGCTGTAGGGTTATGACATTAATTAAAAGATCCTGTAAATTAATCTTGTCCTTGCAACTTTTCATAATTATTTCCATTCAGAAGCCAAAGGAACCCCAATGGGAAAATGAACTTTAGTATCAAGTCTTTCTAGTTGTCCTATATATTAGTATTTTTATTTTTCTAAGAATGAATATTTCAGGTGTTGGAATAGTTAAGAGGAGAAAACACAATGCCATTTGTGATGGGTCACTGTAACATTATATTAAAAATTAATTGAATCGTTTCCATAAATTTTCAACTATGGCTTACTTGTGCCTGAAATATTAAAACCCATGACAGAAGCAAATATTCTGATTACTATTATGCATAAACATAATATTGAGATTTTCAGGGTTTTGTGGTCCTGTGATTAATATCTATTAACACAATGGATTACAAATATAAATGTCAGAAGGCAATAGATAAGCTTATTTCTCTTATATTGTATCTATAAATATTAGACTGTTAAAAGCGATCTTTAACAGCAGAATGAACAGTAAATATGTACTCGTATGTTTACTTAATACAATTTGTTTTAATCTCCAAATTGGGCCCCCAAGCAGGCTAATTAAAATAGAATAGCTGAACTTGATTTTCCTCTCTGCTGATTCAATTGTTTTACTTTTGCAGTGTGAAAATCTCATTTTAGCATGATACACTTGACAGACATCACATGTTCTCCTATGATCATAAATAGGAGGTCAGACGATTCATTTCATAAACCCATCCTAGAAAAAGTGCTGCATACCTCATTGCTGAATATCACTACGGTCACCTTCAAAATACTCCCCTTGGGAGGCTACGCACTGACGCCAGCGCCCAGTCCACCCTTCAAAGCAATTTTGGTACTCCTTTTCTGGAATGCCGTCAGAGCTGTCGGTGTACCCCAAAATCTGACAATGAAGTTCACAAACTCGGTAAGATGTCATTGCACAGTGCTGCCAATGCAAGCATGGGGGCAAGTTAATGAACTTAATTGTCGGATTTATCAGGCCTGTGCCCTGATAAAATGGGGACACCAAAAAAGCTTTTACTAAATCCAAATATTACCTCGACATGACATTATTTGTGTTTAGTTCTTGTCTAACTTGACCTGACTTCGACGTTTTCTGTGTAAGAACTGTTGGCCATTCTCTTTCCTTCACTTGGTAAGTTCAGGATGTCCAGGTTTTAATGTCTTATTAAAGGCAGTCATTGGTATCCTGCCACTTGCTAACTTACTCCAAGGGCCATATTAGAATTATTGCCTCACTTTACTATTTCTGGGATAATGATGCATTTTTTACATTTGTTAACAAAATGGAGGATTTGTTAGGCTGTGATGAAATGTGTTCACCGTTCATGCAAACAAGCCCCTTGGAGCTCAAGGGCCTCCATGCAAAAGCTGCAAGTTTGTGTTGCAGATTTGCTCTTTTTCTAACAAACTTGTGGATCAGACTCTAAAATACAGAATAAATAGAAGTTAAAAATAAATATTTCAACAACTTTCAAACAGAATGTGATCACCCTTTAAATTCTAGAACTAGGAAAAATAAAAATACCATCTCCTGTTTTGAATAGATTTGTTCTGAGTAGGATTTTGTGTGTATGTGTATGGGTTAATGGATGACTTTAACTGTGCAAAAGCAATTGATTATGAACAAATATAAGGAACTTAAGAAAAAGTAAATGGACTTAAAAAGAGCCATGTGAAAATTTTTATGTTAAAAATGGTAAATTGACTTAGTAAAAAACTATGAGGGAGTGGTTTAAAATGTACTGTTCAAAATGATAGGCAGTAGGTTCTTAATGAGATTAAAAAGAGAAAAGGAGCAGGATTGAGTATTGAATTTAAACTTCTGAACAGCATGGTATGTTTATGCGTTAGCACAAATTACTTGTAATGGAGGTTCCAGGAGAGTCCTAAAAAACATTTTAAAAATCCTTTTCTTACTTTTTAAAACATGTAATCAAAAGAATGAGTAAAATCAGTGTTTCATTTGTTAAGGGCTGACAGTACACATGATAGTATGCAAACCATTTATTTAGTTACAGATTTATGTTTTGTTTTGTTTTGGTTTGTTAATCAGATATCATTCACAGGGATACAAAGGCTTCCAGTCTTGCAACTCCAGTTAAAGAACTGTGACATGATTTGTCTTCATGCACACTTCTGTTTCGTTTTGCCTTTTTTTTTTTTTTTTTTTTTTTTTTTTTTTTTTTTTTTTTTTTTTTTTTTTTTTTTTTTTTTTTTTTTTTTTTTTTTTTTTTTTAACTTTTTTTTTTCTTTTGTGGTGGTGGTTATATCTTACACCAGTCAAAAAAGGAGAGAAAGCAATAAAAGTTTCATGAGTTCATTAAAGTTTTACGGGCACTGCAGGTCCTGGAAAACTGGTTGTTGCTCTAATCCCCGGTAGTGGTTCTGGTTGGGTGGCATTTTATTCATTGCACAGGGAGGGTTCAGGATAAGGATTGAAGAGGTGAAAAAGGAGAAGTCACAGCCAAATACTGACATGTTATTTGGATTATATTCAAGGTGCTCATAGCTGACTGTGCTGCCATGTGTAACTGGACAAACACTATCTGTGGAGAAAATAGTGTTGGGGGAATTAAACCGTGGCAGTTCATAGGGGATCATTCAGTGGTGAGTGCTTCATTTCTGAAGAGCAGTGTCAATGCACGTGGAACTCTTGATTGACAATTTTATCAGTGACTATCACTGGTGCCAAGAGATATTATAGATCCCTCCGCGAGCCTCAGCTTCCCCCAAAGTAAATATATATTGTATTTTGAAAAACAAGGTTGCTCACCTGGCTTTTTACTATATACTCTTTTACTCTCCCATTCTTAAGTGTTTTTATTTTCCCCACAGTACTGATAGAATTAAAGTGTCCTAGATGGTGTGCTCATCCAACGCACTTATTGGAGTCAATTAACTCTTGATCAACCTTTTGAAGAGAGTTCCAATGCTGTCCATAGGTATTAAAATGTTACATTTCTACTGGAATTAAAAGGAACTCAAGTGTAGCAGATTGCATCTCCTACATGTTTGTACATATGTGTACATCTGCCTACATGGACACACACACACAAACGGACATATCCACATATATAACTCACCCTATGTGCTTTTCCTACAATATGAATCACACCAACCCCTTTTAAGAGGTGGGGTTTATTTTTCTTCTTGAATAGAGTAGGGCTGGTGACTGTTCTGACCAAGACAGTATGTCAGCATTGATATTATGTAGTTTTTGAAACTAAGGCAGAAAAATGATATGACTCTTGCCCAGCTCCCTCTTTATCTCAGAATATTTGTTCTTGAAATGGAGGCACCATGTAACAAAGTCTGGACTGCCTGGAGAAGTCACGTCTAAGTGTTCTGACCAATAGCAGCAGGCAAAGTCCCAGCCACACCCATCGTCAACTGCTGGAGAGTAGAGTTAGTGAGACTTGAAATGATTATATTCCCTGGACTTCAAGTTGACCTGCCTGAGGCTAAGTGAAGCAGAGTCAAATAATTCCATTAAGTTGCACATCTGTGAAGAAAATAAGTGTTACTGTTTTAAACCATTATATTTTGAAAACTTTGTTAAGCAGCCAAATTAACTTCAATTAAAGGATATATGTATTTTTAATTACACCTGTTACTTTTGTATTTATATAGTTCTGCTAAAAATAATAAATCTTATGAAAACCTGGCCTTTCGATGACTTTCAGTGTGAAAGCTTAGGGTAACACAGCTTATAGGTAAAGAAGAGAACGTGATGACGTGGCGATGGTGTAGTTTATGTTTTAGCATGATCTCAAGGTTTGCTACTACAAATGTTTCGCACATATTTGTCAGGAAGAGTGGAAATCAATGTTAATTTTTAAAATCCCTTCTCACAGGGATGCCTGTGTTTGAAGCAATCAAAGCCAAAATATATGCTTCTAGTATATAATCTCTGACAGGTTAATGTCTCTAAAAATATACCACTCATTTCTTTTTGGCATTTGCTACTAATCTCCATTAAAGCAATTACTTAAATTTCAGCTATCCTCATTTAGGGTGGAGTAATTTAGCAATGCATTTAAATTTAGTTATTTTAAAATTTAAAAATCAGTTGTACTACATCCATTATCTATATCTCTAAAAATTATCTGCAGATTCTTTACTTTGAGAAATCATCTGTTTTTTTGTTTTGTTTTGTTTTGTTTTTAATAAATGTCTTTGCTTAGTAATTACCCTGGTGTACTACAAACAAAGAACACTAGTTGTCATCTATTGAGATACTAATGGATGCTCAGGCCTTTGTAAAAATAAATGACTGAACATTTGGAACTATAAAAAGCCGCACATGATGAGGAGTGTGATTCTTACCATCGTATCCTACAAAAGACTCTATGTGTCCACTGAGGCAGAGAACATATCGCAAGTTTATTTGAATAGAATCAACTGCTTTTCTATTAGAGCATAATATTAACGATGTTTTGGGTCAATTATATATTACTTCTCAGAGCTTCAGAATCAAATTCTAAAATCTTTCCTTGGAAGTATAACGTATCTAAATAAGAGAAGTCTAAACACATTCATTTGAGTTATGGTAAATTATTTTTATTTGTCCAATTGCATTAAATGACAATGATGACCTGATAATATTCGAAACTCTGATACCAGAATCTTAGACCATAGGCATAATTTATGAATTAGTAAATACAGTGCTTTAAAAAATATCTCTCCTTAAAGAAAAAAAACTGTAGTTATTGTGGGCAAGAAGACATGGTATTATATGCATTTGTTGGCATGTAAATGTATGTGTATATAAGTGCTCATGTATGTAAGTATGTATGTGTGTGTGTATAAATAAAATACCCATGTGAGTAATAATAAGATTTTACTTTGATGTAAAATTAATGTATAGTCTGAACATTCAAGTAAAGAATTTAAATAAAAATGGTTAATATGCTTATTGACAGTATAATCTAAATAAGACTGTATGGTTGGATAATTTTTATTATCAAGTTTTGAATTCTGGTTGGATTGGCTTCAGATGATCAGTTTGTCAGTTATTTAATTTTACAAAAGCTATATGTGAACACATTTTTAAATGAAATATTTATATAATATTAAATATGAAAAATTCCAGGCTCAGATTAATTGTCTGTCGGGATATATAATTCAGATTAGGAAGCAATTTTTCCTTGTCTCTGAAGCCATTGCTCCATAGTCTTCTACCTTCTAACCTTGCTGTCAGAAAGTCAGGTGACTGTCTGATTTCCTGTTTTAACAGGTGAATTTTTTCTTTCTGTAAGATCTTAGGATTTTCTCCTTGTTCTTGTGTTCTGAAATTTCCTGATAATATACTTTTTGATTTGGAAGCGCATGTCTTTCATGTGTTGAATATTTTCCTGAATTATTTCTTTGATAATTCCTTCCCAAATCCTCTACCCATTTCTCTGTTTTTTGTTTTCTAGAACTTCTTTTATTCAAATTGGGGAACTTTGACCTAGCTTTCTAATTTTTCATATTTTCTGTATTATTTTTCCTGTCTTTGCATTTTTTTTCTACTGCTAAGCTTCTTTAAAAATAATTTTTCCATTAATAATAGTAAGGATGTCTAAATTCAGGAGTTTGATTTTTTAACTGCATGTAATTTATTCTAATCTGCTCTTTATTAGTTAATGTGCCCATAATGCCCTTAATTAAAAATAATTTTATATAATTATATATATTTATATAAATTAAATTTATTTTTGCTGTATTTTTGGCAAAAAGTTATTCTCCTATATAATTAACTATTGTGTATGCTTAGTTTCATGGTTTTCTCTTTTCTACTTTGAGTTTACCTTTGTATTTTGTTTTAGGTAACAATCAGGCTTCATTTTTCTTAATATGGTGAGAAAAGTTTTCCAACAACACCTGCCAAAGCAATTTACTATTTCTTTATTTGTGATAACATCATAACATATGTTTTGTGCTTATACGTACACAGATAGATTTTTTAATTATCTGCTTTAGTCATTGTTTTATTTATTTTATTTTGAGCCAACATATTTCTTTTGTAATTTTGACTTTATAATATATTAATATTCCTTTTAATAATCAACATGAAAAAATATCTGCTTGAGAAATCAGCTTTTGATATTAAAATTTTGGGAGTTTTACCTAGGAACAGTTTATAGAAATAATCAATTATAAGATGATTTAAAAAAAAATATTTAGGAAAGAGAAAAAAATTTAACCAAAATCACTTAAAAGTAATTTTCTATGAGTTGCTTGAACTCATAACTGCAGTGCATATAATTTGCATATATGTTTTCAGAATTAGTTTAATAGAATAATAAATTCTTTGGCAAAATATGAAAACTCTAGCTTATTTTACATAAAACAGAAGATTCTTCAATTTGTAAAAGAAGTAGATAGTTTTGATTATCTGTAACAGGGTGCTTAATAGAAAGAAAGGAGAGAGAAAAGAAATTGAATAAATACAAAAGTTTATTCTATTCACATTCTGTACCTTACTTTACCACGTATGAGTTTTGCTACTTTCCATCATTTATACTACTTTTTAGTTTAAAGCTTTTTTTATTCTCTAATAAACTTGATTTATTTTCAATTATGAACAATGTTGCAGTTGGTACCATTATATTTGTTTCTTTACATTTTATTATTCTGTAAAAAACTAATATTTAGTTTCATTCACCTTTATTATATATTAATGTTATGTTAATAATTTATATTTCTAACACTTCATTTCTTCCAATTTGTTTTGAATTATTTAATAAACTTCTCTAGTTTCTTGAGTTAAGTTTCATTTATATTAACTTGTTTTCTATATTTTATGTTTTTAAGTCTACATATTTTCTACTGCATACCACTTTGGGTTTTTCTTACATATTTTGTAATTTTTTTGTTATTATTTTTACCAAATGATTATTCTAAAGTGTATTCTCACATTTGCAATTACCTGTAGGTCAGGCTTTCTTAATGAATGATTAAATAAGTTAAAGCAACATAGCACTTAGCATAATTCCTAGTACATAGTGTGTGCTCAGTAAATGCTCTTTTACTTGATTATTGATAATAATGTTCATAAAGTCTTAATTTCTAGATTTAATCATGTTATTCTGAACTGGTTATCCATTTATAGCATTCTATACATAGAACATGTCCTAATTTTTTAAACTTTCCTCCGTCCTCTGCTTACTTTTATACAAAGCACTACCCTGTTACTTCTGACTGCTCATTTGCTGCCTCACATATTGGCGACCAATACGTCACCATTAAAATGTCTGTCTTTAGAGTCTCTTTTTGATCCGTGCATTATACTTTATATGTCTATATATTGTATTTCTATGTAAATTATATAAACTGGCCAAAACTAAACTTATCGAGAAGTTGCACAATGATTCCTTTTCTTCTGCCTTATTGTCTATAGTTCACCTTCCCCCTCCAGCAAAAGCAAGATCATCAGCATTCCACGAGCACAAATGCTCTTTCATCTTTTACTGATCCTCTTCCTTCCATTTAAAACGCCTATCTCTACCACCCTTTCCTCAATCTTAGCCTCTTTATGTTACAGCCACTTTACAAATTCACCTGAAGCACTTGCCTTCCTTAAAAGCTTTGAGCATATGAATGCAACTCTGTATTTGTTGTAACTGCTTGTTTGCTAGCTTTACTTCCCTTGCTCGCTTTGTACGATACACACTTCATGGCTCTCTTACACCATTTAAGTCAGTGTAAAGAAGCAAATGTATTGTGTTTGTCTAACTACACCTCTTTGTGGTCTAAGAGTAACAAACCCCCCTGTTGTATGGGAAAGTGGGGATCAGCACAGAAAATTGGAATTATTCTTACAGCTGTGATGGTCACGATGCTACAGCTAAGTTCAGGAACTAAAACATACTCATATGT
Organism: Lyroderma lyra; assembly: GCA_004026885.1. Lineage (NCBI taxonomy): Eukaryota > Metazoa > Chordata > Mammalia > Chiroptera > Megadermatidae > Lyroderma > Lyroderma lyra. The sequence continues at coordinate 17,043 of PVJL010007314.1, read as the reverse complement.
TCTCCTTATTTGCCAAATGTTTTTTATTTTTTTTAATAACAGGTTTTCAGTACAAGAAATTGTAATATTCCATTGTGCTAATTTGTAAGAAGAATTTTCTTCACTTTGGACAATTTGTAAAACGAAAGCAAGAAGAAAATGAAAAAAAAAAACCATTCAGATTGTGTGCTCAAAATTTTCTTAACTGTTAGTTTTTTTCCTTGAAAGTGGACTCTATTTCTCAGCTTCTTTTCTTTTCCATTCTGATTTTTGCTTTCCCTTGTGATGAGACTCCTCAGTCAGTATTCCTGGAGTCCTACGGGATGGTGTCTCAGAGCTTCATCTCAGCAAAAGGAGTGCAAATTACCTTCTCCAATGTCAGTGTCGCTGGGCTGCGCTCTCCAGCATGAGTGCTTAGTGTTGCAATCACACTGCACTTGCCTTCAGTGGGTACCTTCAGCTTCACGGCACGTCTGTCACACCTGGGTGTTGATCAGATTCAATTCCACCTCGCCTTTATCCTGTATCTTTAGCTTCCTCTTTTTTTCTTTTTTGTAGAGGTGAAACCAAGAAGCAGTTAATTGAAAGGAAAATAAGGCAAAATAAAGAGATAGTTTATTCCAAGGGAAAGTACACTCCCGTAAGGGAGAGACTCAAGGGCCTTGAATGGGAAGGGGGACATACATTCCTAAGAGGTAGGCGTGGGCTTGAGCAGGAAAATGGCTCAAGAGCTGTACCTTTATCTTCTGTGTAATTATTAAGTGCTGTTCTTTTCCTACTGAGTAACTATTTAAAGTTAGACTGTGTCTTCAGGGATATTTCTTAAATATTCAGCTAAGGTGCCATTGACTAGATCATAGTGATTCTTTTAACTTGGCACATTCAAACCTCGGAATATACAGTTCATAATTGTGTTTGATGTCGAGCAATATTTTAGTGTACCATAGCTCCTAAAAGAAATGTGATCTTACTTTCTCAAGGAAAATCCGTGGGTTATTACCAGATATACAATGCAAGATAGAAATACAGAGGAGAAACCTGAAGATTTTAGAACATTAAATTGAAAATGTGTTTGACATGGGACATGCCCTCCCCCTTTGCTGTTGTTTGGTGCACACCTTTTATTAATGCAATCAAGTTAGAATGGTCTTGATGTAACCATGTTAGGAGATATTTTTACAATTTCTAACCGTTTGAAAAAGTATATGTTTATTTCACCATAAAGGCCTTGAATATTTGATTCTCATAATTCAAAGGTAGTAAATGTGAAAATTTTCCAAGTTCCTATAATCTTTAAATGAAAATTAGCAGCACTGACCATCTTTGAGGTTTCCCATAACCTTTTGAGAATTTTTACTTTACCTTATTTTTGTGATTTTTCTTTTTCATTTTCACTGTTGAGAACACAACAACAGTTTGGCGCAGATGATCTGACATAGAAACATTTGCATTTCTATGTTTCAGTATCCAAGTGAGTTGTAGTGGTTTAGAGCAAGTCAGTTCTTAAAACTTGTTACCTTTTGTCTAAAAAAAGGGGGGGATAATACTTCCTTTTCTATATTTCAAAGACTCAAAAAGAAGTATATACTGAATTCATACACAGACGCATGCACACACACACACACACACACACACACACACACACGCAGCTTATATATCTTATTACTACATTCTAAGAGTAAGCCACCTACATCATACAGTACTTAAATGAAGAAACAGTCATTCTTTTCCAGTGCTTAAGGAAATCTGCTATATTAAATAATTGAGGATTAGTGTGTCAATTTGCAATGGGAAATTTTCCTAATGGGCTCTCATTTTTAGTTTTCTGTTTTTTTATTTTCACTTTATTCTCTCATTTTATGCATTTCACTTTGGAACTTAATCACTGAATAAGATAATAGTGTATGATGCTAGAAGTTAAAATACATTGAATAATAGGATGTTTGCGTTAATAGGAAACTGATATGAGAGAATATAGGGGGGCAAATAGAATATGGGAATACAGAAGGAGCAACTAACTGACATTACCAGCTCCAGTAGAGAGAGAGACGTCATGAGGCAGGTAACGGGGAAAGGGCCTTGAAAAACATGTAAGACTTATAGTAGAAATAGGAGAAGAAAGGTATTGTGGGCAGAAAGACTAGCTCTTTGAAATATATGATGGTCTAAAAGGGTAGGTTTTATTTGATGACTAGTAAATAATTTCATGTAGCTGAAGTCTACTAACATAAAAGACTGGGAAAAGTAAAACTTGGAATTTGGAGCAAAATGATGATGATTAACTTTTTATGCTAGACTAAGGAATTTCAAATTTATACTGTGATTAAAAAAAGGGTACTCTGAAGAGCTATTAAGGAACATGTACGTGGTACATATACACAATGGAATATTACTCAGCCATAAGAAAAGATGAAATACGGCCATTGATGACAACATGAATGGCCCTTGAGACCATCACGCAAAGCAAAATAAGCCAGACAGGTAAAAAAAAGAAAAACAAGAACTATGTCATTTCACTCATGTGCAACACAAAGCTGAAAGCAACAAAGAAACAAAAATTCATGGACACAATCAGTAGTTTAGTGGTTAGTGGTTATCTGAGGGTCTGGGGGAAGAGGGAGAGAAAAGGGACAGGGTCTCAAATACATGGTGATGGAAAGAGAACGGACTCTGGGTGATGACCACATAACACAACACATAGATGATGTATTGTAGAATTGTGCACCTGGAACCTGTGTAATATTTACTACCCAATGTCACCCCAATATATTTAACAATAAATAAAACAGAAAAAAGAACCATGTATGTGGGAAATATTTATTTGCATGAAAAGAGATAAAAATATTAAGAATTAGGAGTCTTAGAGATTGAATATGCTAAAGGGAGAAATGAATAAGGATTGAACTAAAGCAATGGCTATAAAAGGAGAGAAGGAGGTGGTTGTAATATACAGAAATTTTTTTCAAAAGAAAATATATTTGTACATCATGGGTGGGGAGTAGAGATACTTGGTGTAATGAGAGGTGTTATTAATAGGAGGGCTTTGTATGTGTAGAAAAAAATGAAATTGAAAAAGAAAAAGAGATGAGACACAAAGAGATTGCCAAGGTATGTTGGGTGTATGGGAGAAGATAAAGTCAAGAATGTCTTTGATAAAGCCCCATGGTAACACAAGAAGATTTGAGAGAAGAACTCTTGCTAGAAGTATTCCACTGAAAACTATTGCTTCTGCCTTAATCCTTACCAAACTTACATGTGGGAAATTTGAAGTAGAAAGCAGGAGCACTGATAAACCTGAGATACATGGTGGGAAGCAGCCACTGTAACTGGCTGGCTTCCTAGTGCCTTTCATTCATTAAACTCACTGGATAATATGAAAGTTATGGAGACAAAATTGTATATAATCAATTAGCAACAGTATTTATGAGTTAAATGAAGTTAAATCTAATTGTAGAAAAGACACAGAAAGCTTGCCTATTTTTAAAAATTCAATTCAGTTATTTACTTTATTCTTAATGAGGAAATGATCAGTAAATTCAATATCAGAGAGTACAGTATATCCAAGATCTTAAACATGAATCATGGATTAGATTCTTTTGTCTCTGTATAAACTTCTTCCATGGACTCATAGAAGTGTTGTGTATTAGGTTAGCATAAAGAATGTTTTACCCAGGTAATACCAGAGAGAAGAGAAACCAAGTAGATACTGCTTTACCCTGTATCCCTGTATTCTGAAGGTATGAAAATATTTCTAATCTGGGGTGTACAAACTATTTCAACATTTCTATTCCCACTTCTGTCTCTTTCATTGGAATTTGTGAGTGTGTTAAACTGTGAATATTGGATTTCAGTATAGTGAACTAGACTTCCGTGTAGTACTTACTATGCAAACCCATGATCTGAAAGAGTAATACTGATAGATAGTTGACAACCAGACTAGACAAATATCAGAAGATGGACAAGACCAAATTTTAGCAACAATGTATAGCACTAAAACTCTCCAGTGTTGCTGGTGGGAATGTGAAATGGAACAGTTTGGAAAACTATTCAATAATGTCTTATAGAATTAAATATTCGTATGTCTATCTTGTGGCACAATAATTTCATTACTATGTATTTACACAAGATAATTGAAAACATAAGTCCACAAACAATTGCACAGAAATTTTTTTAGAATTTTTACTTACAATAGCCAAAACTAAACAAACCAAATTTCCATCAGTATATTCAACATGAAAAGGAGACACTGATATGTATAAATACCAAGAGTCAATTTCAAAAATGTTAAGAAAATGAAGCTAAACTAAAATTATTACATTGCATTTTATATAATTATTTTAAGCAAAACTAACCTATAAGGATAGGAATCAGAACAGTGATTGTTTATGGAGGTCAGGAGAGGGACATAAAGGAAATTTCTAGGGATATGGGAATGCCTATGTCTTATTTAGAGATTTAATTATTTGGTTGTATACATTGTGAACATTTACTGAATTGTATGTTTAAGTTCTTTGCATTTTGCCATATAGAATTTACCTAACACACACACACACACACACACACACACACACACACACACACACAAATGATATAGTACCAGTCTCCAAGGCAAGACTCAAAATAAACTCAAAACTATGAAAACATAAATAGACATTTATAGATATTCCATCATATTATATATTCCTGGTATTAACCCTCTTTAAATTTTTATGCAGATATGATTGGTTAATAGGAAGATAATTGGCATTTATAGAGTAGTTAATAGGTCCTCAGGCCTTGGAATAGTGAAATAAAATGTTCATCAATATCTATGGATAAAAGTCACACCTTGAATGTCATTCAAGATGAAGTATGAACAAGATTATCTCTAGGCTAAGGGTAGTTGCTCCAAATAAAGGGATAACCTGAGGAGAAGTTATTGATAAGCAGAAGAGTGAAATTCAGAGGGATATCAAGAAGGAAAGCAGGTCTGGAATGAAACACAGCAGAAGAAACATCTGGTCTCCTTATGGAGCATGCATGACCACCTTTGTCAGCTCATTTGTCAAGCTACACTTTTACATAAAAATGATGATATATGATTATAGTATGGGGAGCAGAAATCTCAATATGGGATGGAACCGTTTGGAGCAAAATTAGGCAACTTCTTATAGCACAGTCTAACCACTGTAGCCTGAGGCCTCATCAGCTCAGTGGGTCCCTTGGACTGTTCCTAGTCACCTAGCTCTTCTCTTTGTCATCCTTCTCCTTATCCCATAGTCAGAGTTTCTGATCTATCTAGAAATGTCAAATTCAAAGGTGCCTCAACAACTAACATAAAAAGAAGGGCTAGGGATCAGATGGCTAGTACGGGTTATTTTTCCTGTCAATTATAGTAAACCAGTAGCCATTATCTGGAGTGCATTGCTAAGAAGAGATCTGAAATCTTATCTAGACTCAAAGAAAATGACTACCATGATTGATTAGCAATGATTAATCAACATATTCAGTAATATCTACAAAGGGTACATAGATAGCACAGACAGGATCCCAGAGGAGAGGGCATCTCAGCTTAAAGATGTACATGTTTAATGGTAGTTTTCTAGAGCAATGCCTTTTGCTGATAACCTCAGTCCTGCCTCTAATAATGAGAAATACTGTTCACCCGAGGGACTTTTTAGCAGCCAGTAGCTTTCTGCAAATCTATTGTCTATAATAGTTTCAATCAAACTGTTGGCCTCAACCTGAGTGGATCATGAAATCAATTTAGTAGAGTGCACCTAACCTATTTTTTAAAATAGAAGATGACAATATAGAACGAATAGAAAGACACAAAATTTTCAATTGTATATACCTATGTATGTGTATACATATTTGGTTTTATATAAAATTATAAAATGCATTTATTTCTAAGAAGTGTCTAGAATGTCTAAAATATGCTTATCTGTGGGCTCATTCCTAGTACAGTGATTTTTAGAGAAATAAGAATATATTAATACCTTTTACGATTTGAAGTGTCAATGACATGAAACTCACCACTGCAGATGTTCAGAGAGCTAAAGTGCAGGATAAGATGCGTGTGAGTGTTTTGATACACATGTGATACTAGCAATGAGAATTATTGATTTTAGAAGAAATCGATAACACATGCTACCTCATCCTTTTAATGTTAAATAATGATCAAAGATTATGCTAGTTCTTGCTGTGTCCTGAGTCTGGGGTTATTAATAGATTAATTATTAATATAGTGTAAATCACCCTTTTGAATGATCAAGGGCAGAAGTGAGGCATAGGCCACACAGGGCAAAGGAACTCCTGGGGTCCAAACAGAGCTCTGAGCTGAGAGGAGGGGACGTGGTTCACCGGACTTAAAGCCTGAGCATCACTTCAATGCAGGAGTGCAAGCCTAGCTGTGTTTCAGAATGATGCATCAGTTCTTGAAAGACTCCCTGAGCTGAATGCCTCCCATCAAAGCACGTAGCTGATGGGGCCTTTCTAGTAAACATCCAGCCCGCAGGTTAGATGCTGACCCTGGCACGTTCTCAGGCCTCTGGGGCGCCTCTAGGGGAAGCTTCACACTGAGCGCTCATCAAGTAAAGGAAGCCCCTGGGAGCCAGAACAGGCTCACGTCAAGAACTAATGCCTTGTGGGGACATCTTGATTTGCTATTTCTTGGTTGAAGAGCAAACTGCAGCCTTTCCCCAGAGACTCCACTCAGCAATTGTTTCCACCTATAAAGAAACTTTTACAGCTGTGCTAGGGACGGAGCAGGAAGCTTGAGGCTGCTAGAATTTCCACCTTAGAATAACAATAGGATTTCCAACCTGTGAGAAACACTCACTCGAGCTCAGTCTGTTGCACACCAAACACCATCCTACTGTTTCCTGACCAGAGAATTTAAAGCATGCAGAGGTTAAGTGCCTACCTTGAGGACATGCCAGTGATCGTATTGTAGGAAAAGTCCTTGAAGAATGATTCTGATTCACACGTGGCATTTTACGGGGGGAAGATTTTCAGCTGGTAGGAAACAAAGCATTTTGCTCACGGAGTGCTTGTTCTGTGAGGGAATGACCTGATAACTGTAATGTAAAGACAATGCCACTATGTAATGGAAACTGGGTTATTAGAAAGGTAAACTTTACAATTTCAATGGGTAGGGTATGAAGATGGTGCTTAGCACATAGTAGGGATTCATGCATTTTTGCTGAATGAAATTGTTTTAAATGAAATGAAAAAAATTAAAGGTACCAGCATACTTACCTACCAGGTTGGCTGCTGGGATTTGTTTCTCAGGGCTGGCGATGCGCTTGCTTAGATACACAGGTTTTCCCCACTGTGAGGAAGTAGAGCATTCTTGCAAAACCTCCCGCAAGCCAAAAATGGCAGAAAGTGAAGATCCAATTAGCATTAATTTATATAAAATTTATATAAAATATTTCTGAGCATTTCGAGGCCCCAAAAAGAACCTAACTAAATCACCCCAAATAACACAGGACATCTAAAATAACACCTCACTTTATCATAATAACTTAAGACATCTTGCTAATGGAAGTACAAAAATCAATGGAGACAAAGCGCAGATGCTCACAAAAGTGAAGACTGGCTGCTGGCTGCTGAGATGCTAAGTGTAGTTTCCGGGGAAGGAGCTTGGTGGGGTCAGTCTCCATGACCTGGGGTGCGCACTGCCTCCATCATGGCTGCTGTAGTACAAATGCAAATCCTCTTTGCATTTCTTACAGTTAGCAAAAACAAGTAGTAATTAGGTCTTTTGTAAAAGCAAAGTGACATAAAGTGAACTTTCAAAAAGTAGGGGGACCCATATATGCTCTATGTTACCTAGTTACCTTGAGGTTTGGGAATGGGTACAGTAGGATCCAGCCACTGGCTATGACACCCAGCAAGGCAAAGGGGCAGTCGTAGGAACCCATGACTGCGACCTATTAACATTACACATACAGGAAGGAACGAAATCTTTGATATAAAGCCTCGGATGTCCTTTTTGGCTGTTTCATAAGAGAAGGCAAGCTGCGATGTATATATCCAAAAACGAATGAAACGGAAGGTTGTGTACGTGACTTGCAGGGCTTGAACTTGGGATTGTTAGTGGGTGCATAGATTTGGGGAGGCACCCGCAGTCTAAACTTGACCGATCAGAACTGGGCCCATGTTCATGCTTTCCCTTTCCCTTCTTTCACACACATCTCTGGAGCTCTGGGATGTGGAGTTTATAGCCACAGCGAGCGTGGACTGAGTTGTCCCACTGTTGTTGAAGTAAGTCTGCAGCATCCCTAGAGAGTGGCCGAGTCTTCAGTCCCCTCCTCGGGCTCCCAGCTCCCTGAAATTCCTCCTGAGCTAGTTCTTCACTCCCCGCCCCACCACCAGGCTCTGTCTTGTGCAAGATCCCAGACCAGTCCGGAGTGATGGCAGGAAGTGCTTAAGCGGTTTTATGTTGAGGACGTTCCTTACTGTGTCCCCTTAGGACATCGCAGTGCCCCTCACTGTTACTATTGGGTGTCTTTGTGGTGCTTTAAATTACGTATTTCAAACCTCACTCATACCTGATGGTCCCAGCGAAAGCTTCTGGGACTCTCTACCATTCTTCCAGCAGAATCTCATGCTCTCGTTTCCCTGACGCTGTGACTGTATTCTGATTCTGTCTCCAGTGGTTAAGCATCTTGCACATGCTGACTCCAGGCTAACAGACTGCTAGCCTACAGAGGAAATTTGTGCAACTCAGAAAACAGAGCACCTTCTGGGTTAGTTCTGTGCATATGGTGAGTGACTTGATGTGGGAATGGTTTAATGTGCAGTTTATTAAAGATGCCTTATTCTCTGGGGAGACGTAGCCCCATGCCAGTCTAGATGGCTTTGGAAGCAGAGTAAGTGCTGAATGTCAGCCCCAACTACCCCTCAGCTAGGGTTCCATATACATTGGACCACCAATACCAAACAGCTTAGGCCGATTCTATGAATTCATTTTCTGTAGGCTATCTAGTCTAGAAATTGCTCTAGGACCTCTCCTCACCCTTCCTTGGATCTTGGCTTAACATAGAGGGAGCTAAGATCTAGAGGCAGAATTTCTGGATGTCAACCACTACTAAAATGTGGGATTCTAACATTATCCAGATTTAACAAATAATCTATTCTTAACAGCCCAATAGTCATTTGCACCACTGTTTTCACATAGCTATCCTTATTAGAACCAAACTTAATGACCAGAACAGTGCCTGGCATATAAAGGAAATAAAATTTTAAAAAATACGTGGGTGAAACTAATGAGCCCATGTATGTCCCTACCATCGGTCCCTTCCTGCTGACCGAGAACCCGATTCGAACTCCTTCACACGTGGTCATAGCTTGCTGTGAGGAAAATCACACTATTTGGTCAACATATCCCAAGACGTAAGCATGAGAGTTAAATACTGCATTAAAAAGTGATACTAAAATGAAAATATTAATTGAAGACCTAAATACATGAAAAAAAAAAGTAATATCATGTGTTTCAAAGAGATTGTTTTGTTGAATGGTTTTGGTTGCAGTTGATAAATGATTTTATCAGAAAGAATAAGAATGTCATAGACATCTGTAGATACCACAGTACGTTGTATTTATTCACCGGATCCTTAATAACAGTGAAGTCAATCCTGGGAAAATTTGCACTGATAGTGTGGAGCTCCACATCCAGTTTTCCTCTGTTCCTTTATACTTGTAACTTGGTTAGCATTTTCTAATCCCTTATAATTAAGTTGTTACCTAGCCTTCCCCGTGTTTCTTTTGTGGGCATTCTTTTCTTTTCCTGTTGGTGCAGATGGTGTGTGCATTGTGTGAGGACAGTGTAGCAAGAGATGTTTTCTTTTCAAGCTTAATGGATTTTGCAACAAGGACGACCATTGAAACGCATTAGTGGTCATTTTTATGTAATAGAAAATTTCAACTGCTCAGACAACTTGACAGTGCTCCAGGAAGGAGATGAATGTGGTTTTATTTTTTTCCCCTCAGATCTGTCATTTTGTATTCGCAGAAGCTGGACAATTGGAGCCTTATGGCTTGTATATCTGCAATTAAATTCCTAACACTTTAAATGCTCATCCTTCCCGGTGGTGCCGGGGTCTCAGACGTTTAGCCGGTAATAAGGTTTTCTGCCACAATAAATACTAGTGCGGGGAAGTTCATCACAGCCACTTTTTTTTCCTTATTGAACAAAATGAATGATCGTCTGTTTCACAGATAACAAAGCAATCAAGAAGGAAAATAGTGTTTGTTTTTTCTTTCTTAGCTCAAGTAGAAGGTGATGAGTGTGCTTGCCAAAAACTGTGTGGCAAAAACAAAATAAAACACAAAAACCACTAGGATAAAAACTTGTGAATTTGTTCTTGTTTGGGAAACAATAGACTCACATGCCAAGATGCCTTTCTGATGTGGACAATGTGAAAGTTGGAAACTGGGCAGTGGAAATACGTTCCATAAGAACATACACGATCAAATATGTATCACGCTTGCCTTTATCGTTCCATTTAGGTGAAAATTGGTTATATACTTGTATATATTTCCAAAGCAGGAGGGAGGATCTCGTTTTAAAAAAATCCAAAGTGGCATTAAAATGCAAAAATAATTAAAGCAAAAGGTGAACTGAGTCTTATGACAATGTAAAATACATGAAATGGTGCTGTAAATCTATGATTGCAGTAAGATGACGACTCGGGTGACATTTGCGTTGTGCCTTTAAAAGCAGGTGGAATATCACGAGTAAAAATGAAAAGAGCAGGTCAGGAAGTTGAAATAGTATGCAGGGAGGAGCCCAGCGGAGAAGGGGCTTTGAGAGTGCGGAGTTGAGCCGTGGAGACAGGGCTTCCTCCAGGGAGCAGGCAGCACAGGCCGAACCGGCGTAAGTAAGCACAGGCCCAAAGGGCAGCAGACACGCACCTCCGGCCGACGTTTGCCATTTCAGTAGACGGGTCCAATTTATCACGAGTCAGATATGAATTTTCATGTGATATTTCTTGCTTTTACTGGGTTTTGTTTTGTTAGGAGGCAATCGTTTACTGCCAACTGCTATTCAGTATGCAACTCTAAGCTGTCCATAACAGGCCTTGTGTGACCTGCGGGCGGTGTGGTTGTGCCACACACAACGCACAGCGCAGCCCCCAGCCCTGCTCCTGACCCAACCCACCCAGCGGAGGGCACTGCAGGTGCCGCTTCTTTCTGCCTCCTGGTCTCCCCGCTAACCATTTCCACCTGTTAACCGCTATATGGGGTCCTGGTTTGCACAAATGTCAACATCGTTTGGGCCCAAAGTTATTCTTTTAATAGGCTTTATTGATATTTATAAATACCAACCATTGTAAATGTATGCTATGATGAGTTTTGACATGAATACAGTCATGTAATCACATCTCAAAATCGTCCTCTATAATGATTGAAATAATTTAAAACTAAATAAATATTATGATGGTTCTGAGGTATATCATTGTGGGGTCTCAGCATAAGGCTCCTTTGGGAGGAATAATTCAACCTTGGACTTGGAATAAAGTAGCTGGGAAGAGGGGATAGGTCATTTCTTAAAAACACACTCTTGAAACTAAAATAACTAACTTTATTTGTTAATGTGTATCATGGGATATTGCGGGGATCAATGGCATATCAATAATTAAAGGAAATTTTCAACAGGATTGCTGATGATAGAAACTCAAAGAGTTACCTACATCTATAAAATGAAAAAAAGTTGTTGTGACTCTATAAAAATAATGCTGTTTACTAGACCTGATTGCTGTTCCTTATCATGTAGGCAAGATGACCTTCTAGCAAAGTAGAAATTTATATAGCATTGATGTGGTAGATGGTCTGTCATGAATTTTATCTCATTGTTGCATTAAGGACATTTTTCATTTCAAAAAATGAGGCAATTGCTTATATTGTGTGATCTTAAACAAATTTAGCCCATTGAAAGTGTTCACTCAGGCAAAATTAAATTCCCATGAGTTAAGATTTTAATTTTTTTTCCAAAGCCAATTTAAAGACTCTACTTCATGTACGTAGATGACAATGAGAGTTCTGGGAGATAGCAGTACAACCTCAAATGCCTGCATACATGACATTCGTTCAATGATTTAAATAATTTTTTTGCATATTTATTAGGCACTTGATCTCTATCAGGCAGCAGAGATATAAATAGAGACCATTTCTGTCTCTGCTGAGCTTTGAAACTTGGAGGAAAAATGATTTTCATCAAATAATGCTATAAAAGAAAAACATAGTAAAAGGGGCTAGAGACAGTCTATACTGGGGAATCCTAATTGACTGGGAATCCGAGGGCTGTCCTGAAAGTATCCAGCCATGGAATATGAAATATCCAGGCATTTAGGGCTGGAGTTTTTTCCAGACAACCTTTGTATTCTGAAAAGTTTCCTTGAGAACGTAGTATTTGAATGGAAATTTCAAGTTCAGGAAGGAGGGTTAGAGGTAAAAAACAAGCCTTTTCAAAGGACTTCGGTTTGGGGTGATGGAAGGTATTTGGAGGAAATGGAAAGATGGTCAGTGCCGCGGAAGAGCACGGAGTGAGGGGGCTAAACTGGGGAAGGCAAGCAGAGCAGAGGTTCCGTTGGAGGGAATCTGTAAGCCACGCCACGGAGTTGGGCCTTTGTCTCATCAGTAGCGGGAAGTTGGAAGGACGTGAAGCAGAAGAGCAGCGTGATGAGATTTTGAAAAGGTCATTCAGGCAGCAGTATGGAGAGCAACTCAGAAGAGGGCAAATGTGGAGCTAGGACACCGATGACATAGCAATTCCAAAGTAAGAGACAGTGATCTATGAGGATGATCATTTGGTTATTCACACGGTCAGTAAATAGTTATCAAGGACTTACCGGGTTTGAGCACCGTTGGGGCTGGAGAAAGACATAACGGCAAAAATGACAAAAGCCCTGCTTTTCATTTTAGTAGAGAAGTAGGGAGCAAATATCCATATGCCAGGTATGTCAAGTGCTGAGAAGAAAAATAATAAAGGACAATGAGGCAGAGATAAAACAGGAGGAAAAAAAATCACAAAAATAGCACACAATGCAACACAAATGATGTATTATAGAATTGCACACTGGAAACCTATATAATTTTACTAATGTCACCCCAACAAAGTTAATAATACAATTTTTAAAAGTAGGTGTACAAATTTACACTAGTGGAAATTAAAAGGTCTGAGAGAGAAACCTACTCTGGACCAGTGTTATACAATTAGTTAGCAAATTACAGGAATTGAGTGTGTGTGTGTGTGTGTGTGTGCGCGCGAGCGCGCACGCTTGTGCGTGTGTGTGCGTCTGCGCGCGCGCGTGCATGTGTATGTGCGTATGTGTGCGTGTGCACGTGTGTGTGTGTGCGTGTGTGTGTGTGCACGTGTGTGTGTGCGTGTGTGCGTGTGTGTGTGTGTGTGTGTGCATGTGTGCGTGGGTGTGCATATGTGTGTGTGTGTGTATGTGCGTCTGCGCGCGCGCGTGCGTGTGTGTGCGCGTGTGCGTGTGTGTGCATATGTGTGCGCGTGTATGTGCGTCTGCGTGTGCGCGTATGTGTGTGTGCGTGTGTGTGTGTGCACGCGTGTGCGTGTGCATGTGTGTGTTACTAAGGAACATGAAGGACATTTTATTAGTACCGTTTTCTGGTTGGGGTGAACGCCACGATGTGACTTTCTGTAACCTACAGCCCTGTTACCATCTTTGCATTAAACATTAACTCTACATCTACCCTACGGATTCACAACTAAAATTCAGTAAATGTGGAGTGTCTGAAAATGTTGAGCGGCCATATATGCTAAAGCATTTGTTAAATAAAATTAATATCTATTATTCAAATTGTGTTATAAAGGTCAACATGGGACATGTAATTCTGGTTATTTTAACTATTAGAGCTAATAAAAAATAAATTATGTCTACTTAATTTGATATTTGAGAAATTGAAAGTAGAATAGTTAAACACCCCCCACGGTTAGTGACAGGTATCCTAATGTTTTATAAATGTTCTTTTTATAGAATGTTTACAGAAATAGAAATGACATTAATTTTTTAATACAGTATTGTAGCTAATACCATTAGCAGTTAATTTTATAGATTAGAGCTTTCACAATTAAATACTCTAAGTTACTTTAAAAAGAGTTAGGATTAATGTTCGTCTCATAATAAAATCAAAGTGTCAATTTTGATTCTAAAGTTTTTTTTAATGTTTACATTACTTTAGTTTTCATTAGGTACCACTTAGATTTACCACTTAAGAAAAACTAATTTGCCTATATAAATTTTCTTAATGTATGTTAAATTTGCTATTAATTGGAATAGAGATATTAAAATATTTTAGTTTTTAATGTATATATTTGATAACTGAAGCACTGAGAAGATATGTCATGTGTGAAGGTAGCAAGAATAGAATATTTGTATTTTATTAAACAGAATAAAATAAAGGAAGAAGTTGTCATTCAGTTGATGACCAAGGAAACTTTTTGTTTTTCAATTCATCTCAAATGATTGTATCAATGATTAAATTATGAAAAGAATTGCCAAATATACTGATGTTTACACAGCTACGATACCATAGCATAATTTTAACACTGAAATCCTCAAAGTCTTACGTGACATGATTAATCATTCCATCCAACTATATGGCCCAGGTGTTCACATTTAATTTGGCTTTAGCTCAAAAAGACTGATTAAGCAACAGTCCATTATTAACTTTGTTATCCCACAATCAATTGATATTACGTGTAGGTGATTTTAATAGAACACAGGATATTAAATTGGAGTAAATCACTTTCTAAGGAAGTCTAGACTCAAAACATTAAAAAAAATACTGTAGAGATTTATGATAATAGATTATAGCTGATTAGGTAAAAAAATGAACTGTAGGAGATTTACAATAATGATAGATCATGGCTCAATAGGTAATGCAGAAATGAGGAAACTACCTCAACCAAGTCCTTGCCCTTAGACCTGCTAACTGTCTGTAGAAAATAATAATTTAGAAAAGGTTACATGAATGCTAGTTCAATTTTTTAAATGTCTTAAAATAATAATATGTATCAGGGACTTTTAAAAAGCTATATATACATTTTATATATATGAGGGCTGTCCAGAAAGTATCCAGACATGTTATATAAAAAATAGAGGCATTCATGGCTGGATTTTTCCAGACAGCCCTCATATACATACTATATATACTATATAGACGCACATACATGTACACATACACCAAAACACACGGATACACAGATACATGCACTAACACGTAAACAGATAAAAATGTACTTTTGCAATGCCCTTTCACTTATGGTATCTTTGTCATTAACAATAATTAGTTTACATGATGTCAAGCCACACAATTTTTTTTATTGCACTAGGGAACGAACTAATGTGCACACATTTTCAAGAAATTCCTTGTGATCCTCTGTTTTAGAAGTAGATCTAAAATTACATCACTGTTTTTGAAGTACGGTTTTAAGCATTTTTTACTATACTGACCTGCTGGTATATTTTTCAAGGCCTCAAATTACAGATTCATGTGGCCTTATTCTCTAAATTACACATGTTGGGTAGATTGTTATGTGTCCCCCTAATATCATTGTTTCTTTCTTTTTAATGTATCCAACATAAAGAAAATGTGCTAGTCTCATAGGTAGGTGTAGTGCTTATTGTCTAAGTTCCGGCAAATGATAAGTAAACAGCAGCACTGTGTTTCATGTCTCTGAAGGCTGCATAAGTACTGGCTCAGAGGAGAGGTGAGGTATTCTGTGCTCTTGTCTGTCTTTCTGTTTGCTGCCTGGAAAGCAGATTGATGGCTAGGTTTCAGCAGCCACCCTTGGCTAATCTTAAAGATGAGCGTCACATGCTAAAGATGGAGGGAGGGCGGTGGGAATGAATGAAAAACTTTGCTTCTGTGAAACCTATTGATCAGCTTTGAACTATAAACTTTCTGAGTACTTTTACATAAGAGAGTACTTTGTGTGTTTAAACCACTGTTATTTTAGATTTTCTATTATATATAGACTGATGTTAGCATTTTATGCTTAAAAGTGTTTCACTAAAGTTGGCTTTTACATCATAAGAAAGGGACTTACATTTTTATCTATTCACTAATGAGTCAAAGGCATATCAATTTCTGTGTGCTTATCAAATATTTCAAAAGTAGATGTAAAATAATTTTCAGTCTGATTATTCTAAATTTATTCTTCATTTATTTATTTTTTAATTTATTATTAAGTTTGTTGGAGTGACATTGGTTAGTAAAATTACATAAGTTTCAAGTATACAACTATATAATACATTGTGTGTTTCACAATGAGTAAATTTATTTCTTTTAATAAGCATTTTTTGTGGTGTGTCTACATAATGGTTATGAATATAATATTTTACCTACAGTTCAGAGGAAAACCGGGATAATCTATTACAGCATAGATTAATGGAACAAACTCCCAAAAGAGAAGCTAGTAAGTTAATTATCTTCCAAACTCTTTAACTCTGTGAGCTTGAGCAGTTCACACAAGATCTCTGGGCTCTCACTTTCTCGATGATAAAATAGGTAAATGAGTTTTCCATAACTTCATGTTTAGCTTTAAAATTATCACTGAATGATACAATGAGAAAATTTCTATCATATAATCATTAGATTTAGAAAAAAACTTAAAGATGATCTAGTAACAAGGTTCAATCTCTTAATCGATTTAACTTTTGTTTAATTGTGCAAAGACTTTATACCCAATGATGCAATAAAATGACTTTTGCTGTATGCAGATACTTGTTATTCTAAACAAAGAGAATTTGGGCAAGTATAGGGATTATAAACATGTGGACTGGTGGGAAAATGCTGAGTATGAAAAAAAAAGAACTACTAAAAGATGGAAGGAGAAAATATTTGCCAATAACGCATCAGATAAGGGTCTAATATCTAAAATATATAAAGAACTAATAAGACTTAACAACAAAAGAACAAACAACCCAATTGAAAAGTGGGCAGAAGAACTAAACAGACACTTCTCCCACGAAGAAATACAAATGGCCAGCAGACATATGAAAAAATGCTCATCCTCATTAGCTATCAGGGAAATGCAAATCAAAA